>DWQT01004269.1:0-11443 GCA_018244895.1 Myscelus amystis hages
ATCTACATACAAATAATGAAAATATTATCATACTTTACATTTAATTTGATTTGTTATTATTTTCTAAAAAAAATATTGTACTATTTAAACATAAAATGTTATAGGTATACATAGATAAAAAATAAAAAGAAGATGCAGTATGTACCTAACAAGATTATGTTAACCAATACTGGGTAGACTCAAACAAGTATTAACATTTGAACTTCGAACATATATGTATGTCCAAGCACATAACAGAGGTCGACTTACGATTAAATTCCAAAAAAAGGGCATAAACAAATAAACTCAAGCCTCCACAAAAATAAGAAGGTAGAATCATACTTGTATCTTCCTTTTGCTTTAATCTGCATAAGTATCATGATAAAAAATATTTGTTACATTAAGTATGGATAATATCTAAAAAGTTACAAAAGTTGGAATTACATGTTTAGATAAAAAACACGTTCTATTGTTTACGTAATTCTGGCTTAAAAGAAATACATGTTTTTTTAAAATCGAAGGTCATTGAACTTCAGATTACCGCTTACGAAGCCCGAAAATCGTTGTGATGGTAGAAGTAAAGAGAAGTAAGAACAAGCTGGTGACGTCATAGTTCTTTACGGCCGCGTTGTAGAACCCGCCATACACCTGCAGACCAGCTGTTTCAATGCTGAAACAGGATAGGTATAAGATTAATATTGTATAAAGAATTTATAAATCATTCTTTTTTTAAAACCAATGCCTTTGCATTTAACGAGTAATTATCTAAAGCAAATTCATTTTAAATTTTAAATTTAATTTTTTCACAACGTAAATGATAGAATTTGGATTGATCCAATAATTCTGTAAATTGTTTGGAAACAAACTCATGTTTGGCCTTATTTTGAGTATACCTTAACCTATTCGCTGCTGATGGCACGACAGGTGTGTCATAAATATTTATTACTTGTTGCCTGTAACCCGAGAGGCGTGTCACAATGACACGCCTGTCGTGCCGTCAGCAGCGAATCGGTTAATTAAACACCAAATTACACAAATTATGATGTAGCTTACCTAAACTTGCAGTAATCACCGTCATAGCTCCAGCCCAAGTACTCCCCAGTTCTAAGGTTCTCGCTCTGGAGCCAGTCCTCTAAAGGCCTGAAGTAATCGCGAAGCGCGAAGCCATTCAGACTACCTTCGCCTATAGTTTCCTGGAGTATCTGTGTCCAGGGTGCGGACGATCCTCGCTCCATAATACGTCTGGAATAGAGACAATCTTAATCAGATTTGATATAATGAGCAATTTTAGATCAACTTTCAAGTCGCTGTTTCATATTCGGGTAACTTTTGAGTAATAATAATTAATATACATGTATACTAATGAGGTTCCAAATTCAAATTGTCTTCAGTGAAATGATTTTTGTTGACAGTCTTTGGGCGTAGTTCGAACAAAATCACACAAGGCCAAAAAATGTGAAGTGACACCCTATCGTATGTCAATTTCCGACCGCTGTCATTTTGTTACAATTATTTTAAACATTCCAACGGCTATACAATGTTTACTTATTTCTATAACTATAGTTTAGCATTTAATTCCGTTATATGGCATTTAATTACGGACTCTAGCAACGACCAGCTGTGGAATATACGTTCAAATGGTATTCGTTTCAGCGCAATAAAAAATAATGAGTAACAATTCAACAACTAACTCTTTGTCCCCATTCCATTATTAATTGACCTGCATACTTCAATACTTCACCCGCCACACGCATTAAGCGGTTAAATCAAGCATTATAATACCATAGCACGGATAATAATTAGTTTACTGTGAAATATATAAACGCACCTCTTGTGCAATTACCAATACATATATTATTATCATTAGGTCAATTGCCGCGTTATGATGTGGTCTTTTTTACTGCTACCTTAATACAACGTTGATGATGTGTGACTTATTTGTCATGAATTTGTAATGTATGGGTATTAATTCGATTTGATAAAATTAGTCAAATGCACATTAATATTGGCTACGAGCTGTGCCCCGTGGGATTACCCGCGTAAATCCCGTGAGAATTTCGGGATAAAATGTCTATCTATATGTCGTCCTATAATACTCTCTATCTTTCAGTGAAAGTCCCATTCAAATCGGTTCAGCCGTCCCCGAGGTTAACCGGGACAAACAAAAAGACAAACAAGATTTTTTAAAAGCTTTTTTAATATTGTGTAAATAACTATAAACACTATAAACACAATTTTATTTTATATAGTTTGGTTGGGAAAAAAGGTGTTTTCAGTGTCTCCTAGAATTTTGAAAAAATAATTCTCTCAGAATTGGATCATACCTTAATACATTCAAGGATTAAATTACCCGCGATTCTATCTCTACAATCAATGGCTTTCACAACAAGACCATCTTACGTAATCTAACGTCTGTGAGACAATGCCTATCGGATATCTTATATAACATATCGATGCATAATTATGCAGACTGCTTTCCAGAACACGGGTATTATTAATTAAATGCACCGTGAATATAGGCTTTGCATAATCAACAGTGAAACTGGATTCAGTTATGTGCTTTCTCATTGCACAAAGTTATTTCTATCAGACTGTGACAAAATTTTGTCGTAAGTATGTATTATATTTCGCAGACGGCTCTTGTTTTGGTAACTCAATATTCGTTTGACGACGCTCATAATAATTTCATCCCAAATCTTTGTCGTTCGTTTATAAAATGTTTATTAAAACCATAGTAAAATTCTAGTCCTTTTGCACGCTTCAGAAATTATTACGGACAACCCAAGCGTATAGGATTTCAATGTGATATTTCTTAAGCCGTTGAAACGAATGATTTAATGTTAAAATAATTCAATGCAAAATATGTGAATGAAATGCACAGAGCTAGCGGCTAACTTTATTAGAGATGTTCGCAAGTGCGATGAATAGATATATTATAGTTAATAGCATAATTAGAAAGCACTTTGAAATAACATAACTGCATATCTATGTTAGGTGATAATAGTGGAAGTCTGAATAACGATTGCGCTAGTCTAGATTAACATCTAGGCTCGTTATATAATAACCATTCATATTCAGATAAATAGTAGACTTAATACGGGTGTTTAAAATGTCGCTATCAAAGTTTATTAATTTCAATAGAATGTAGGATTTTTTTTGTAAAAAGGCTACACATTATAGTTCTAAGATATACGTATTAATATAAGTAAATAGATGATTTTACACAGAGAGTCATAACAAATACTCATGCTGGCTGGGAATCGAACCCACGATCCGTGGTTCCCGATTTAGGTGGACGAACCACTGTGGGAACATTTGTGTTTCAGATTTGATTCTTGACCGAAATCTTTATTATTTTTATACACATATTGAATATGCAAAATAGGTACTTCATTTCGTATTAGCTCTTAGCAACGTATGTAAAAATTCTAACAATAATTTCATCAGACTCTAATCTGAAATACATACAAACGTTAATTTATTTTATTCGCCTCCTATATTTGGAGTTTTCGTTCTCATAATTTGATCTCGGGTATCAAATAATATGATGAAGTTGGGGATTTTCTCAGAAATTGCGTAGGTGTTTTTTCTTTGATCTCGATTACAGAATTTGAGTTTAATTTATTGAAACGCCCACGTTGGCTTTGACGAACTGAAATAGAAGCTAATCTGATATTTGAATAGGAATGAATTAAAGTTAAGCAAACATTGTACCTACTTAGCGAAATGAGATGGAATTCTCTAGAAACTTCGATCAAGACGAATTCAATTTGTTCGCAGTAGTGTTTGTAAACCGCTTCCTACATCAACCCGTATACATGTAATTAGGGACACCGGAGTCACGAGGAACCAAATTGATTAATACACTAGCGCTCTTAACCGCTGAAAACGATCAACTGCGCCAATGTGCAAGTCATATTCATTTTCAAACTAGCAGTATTGACGTCCAATATTATAAAATCAAAATTCTAAGCCCGATCAGTTTATAGGTTTGGATTTCAAAAATATCTGCTAATAAATATTGAACAAAAACATTTTTATATTGTACTTACACTACAGTCATTTCTGCCAATACGTGTAAGTAGATATTAGAAGGACGTAAAATAATGTTACCAATCATGACGATTAAAAATTATAAAACCGGTTTTAATCGGTTTGAAGCGGTTTCGTTTACCGATTTACCGGTTCGCATCAATGTGGCTCAAATGGAAGCGATATTTGACGGTAATACAGAGCTAGTGTACAAGGGATCGCCAAGGAGAGAATTATGTAACAAGTAACAAAGCGACAGCGCTGGCTATCCGCGGGTCCGTTCGATCGCGAATGCGTCAGCCTGCTCCAGTTGTCGCAACGGGGAAGTTTGTCTCGAAAACCGTAAATATCGTGTTACGGTTTTGCGTGCTTAAGTAATGTCGACAAAGTACGGTTTTGCACGCTTAAGTAACGCTATCTAAAGGGAAATGTGTTCAGACCTGTAGATTGCACCGAACTTTGTTTTATTAATTAACTACCTATTATTTACGATCATATTGGAAATCTCAAAAGTAACAGTATTTCTCTACTACATAATGGGTATTATTATACATAAAAACCTTCCTCTCGAATCACTCTATCTATTTAAAAAAACGCATCAAAATCCGTTGCGTAGTTTGAAAGATCTACGCATACAGCAGGGCAGGAAGAAAAAGCGACTTTGTTTCATACTATGTAAAGACTTTTGAATGATCCATACTCCAATTGCCGTTGTTAGATATCTCATACATTTGCATAGGAATATACATAATTCGTTTATAATACCACTAAATTCAATCAAATCAATGCAAAAATAAGTAAGTAGTTAATAAATTGAAACGATTTTCATATTGATGTACATATTCGATATTTCTAAGCTGTTTTTAGTCAGAAATTGAAATTGTTGGGAAACAAAGTACATAGACCTTGTAAAGCTTATTAAACATAATTTTAAAGTAATGATTTGAATCATTATAACCAATCGAATCTTGTCACCGCTGGACACCATAGACAAGTAAATAGCGAACATGATACGCGTCAACGATTGAGCCAACGCAAGGCCGTTGGTATAGCACGATTGCAATAATCAAATAAATAATTATTCACACTGTTCTCAACTAGGAAATCCTGGAGCATGAGAACGGATATAAGATTATTATAATTAAAAATCAATATCCGTCTTGCTATTGGATACGGGATTCGTCAACCATAGACAATCTGAAGCTCCATGCTCCATCGCATCCTAGGTACGTACCGTATGCTAATTATGAACTAAACGTGAGAAATTTTGAACTATTTGCAAAGGATTGAAATTGAAACGAAAGGAATGATAAAGCTACTTTGGGATATGATAAAATGATCGACCTGGCTTCAGTCTTTAATTAAACATAGTAATTATTACGTGGTAATAAATTTAACATGTCAACTTCTCAAATGTGTACGCCTTAAAAGGCAATATATGGATTGAACCAATAACTTCGTAACATCTTTAAATGTACCCGTATTCGTACAAATTAATGTCTCTGTCTCTATCTGTGTCTCTGTCTCTGTCTTTGTCATATGTGGCTAATATTGTGGTTACTATCAGCTACTAGAGTATGCCCCAGTCTTCCAAAAGAACACAAATTGTGTTGTACATAAACAATTCCTTCCAACGAAATATCTCTACTTATTGTTCCGTTTTTCGCATGCTTCGTATGTTTCTGTGGTCGCCAACGGTACTTCTCAGATTTTGCTTCATAAATATGACACCGAGTTATTTAATTACGGATGTATTTCTTCCTTCTCCGATGTAACACGTCTTGGTATACGATCCATATTGCATAATTCACAAGAGCTACATTCTTTTCACAGTTTCGGATTCTAGAATAAACCAATGCTGAAATGTAATTATGTATTGCGATTAAAGTTTGCCATTGACTTTCTTACTACTGGAAGCTATTTTTAAATTCATAGACAGTAGATCTGAACTTAGTAATACCCATACCACGCAACATTTCTGAAGTTGCAAATAAACTCAATACCTAAATCGAGTCGAAAATTATTTGAGTTGAAAACAAGAGTTACTAGATGATAATTAAAACCAAATATAAATTTGATTACGCTGACGAAAATCTCAAGGGTAAGATGAACATCTAAGGGATTAACATTTTGAACCGAAACGATTTAGAATAAATGGAAAAGGGTTTACAATATACAAAGAGTTGGATACAAATTATTATTACAATAAACAATTTGCAATGGAACATAGTTTGGAAGTGTCCCAAAAACGCTTATATATACCTGTGCTTATTAATCGAGTGACGTTTGAAATTGGAATTTTCCAAATTCAAATTCAAATAGTTTTATTCATTGTAAGGTATATACACACATGTGGTTCAGCAATAATATTCCTTATGGTATTACAATGTTAGTTATGGTCAACACGTCTTTTAGAATCCGGCAATATTGGTCGTGCCATTCTCGGATACGATTGCATAATTGCGGCCACCTTCAATAGGCATGCACGGTATGCTATAGATATGTAATATTGTGGATATTACAGTTTGCAATGCTATATCAATGTTTAGTCCTAATTAAGGCCCGATAGCCTGTATTCGTTTGCGCAAACCAAATCGTGAAATGATGACTTTATTGTCGGCCGAATATTTTAGGTTATAAATTTACCTATTCTCAATATTCCTCATTTTATCAATCCAAACGATGTCCCTTTTTTGTGCAACCGTAGTAACAACCGTAACAACAACCGTAACAGCCGCAGTAACAGCGATGTGGCTCGCTACCCGTCACATAACATTCTTCATGAGCGCAAGAATTGGACTTCTGACCCTCGCTACGATGATTGTGAGAACAGGTGAAGAGACGAAGAAATTCTTAGTACCTACCTCTAATAAATAATAATAATAATAATAATAATAATAATAACAAGTAAGCTAGTATAATTAGTACAGTTAGTAATAGAATAATAAGGAACATAGTGTGCAAATCAAAATCTATGCAGAAATGGGGGACCAGGCTGGTGTGTGAATAAAAAAGAGAAAATAAAGCTCGGTGCACAATTGCCGCTGTCTGCACGAGAGGAAATGTCCACTTGGCTTAAGGGCATCATGCGGGCCGTTAATTTTATTGTTAACCCGCTATCGTCGTTAGTTATGAGTAGTTATTTTGAAGTGGTAAAGATTTATTTTGAACGGACGGATGTGGCAATAATAGAGTTTGATATGTCCAGAGCAATACGACATGCGTGTTATCGAATTATGCGAACTGGTGTTAGTTTAAGCAATTGTTGTTATGGAAAGTGCTGTGGTCATTGCGAATGCTTTTCATTTGACCGTTGGTTTTCTATTGGAGTTTTAACTTGGTCTGGTAGTGTTAGCTATTGTGTGAAGTTTGTTCTAGAATTTCTACAGGTTTCGAACTATCAAATATAATGCATTACAATAATTTTATTCCGTTTTCTAGTTATAAAATGATAAATATCAAATCCGAATATCAGCGTATTATATCTACATAGTCTTATGCATTGGAATGAATACTTTTACGTGTTGTGAAGCAATCTGTACCGGTTTTTTTCCTATAATTCAACCCAGCAAAGGTAGACTGGCCACCTGATGGAGTGGTCGCCTGTGGACACTTGCAACATCCGAGGAGTTGAGTGCGTTGCCAACTTTGGAGGAGAGATCTTTTTGCGCTTGAAGAGTCTCATGTCATAGCACTCCAGGAACAAGGAGGAAGAGGAAAGCGAAAGACTTCAGAAGGGAATTCATTCCATATTTTGCACGTGTGTGGTAAAGACGATAGCATCAGGTTTACTTACGTGAGTATTCTTCCGGCTTCAGGATTCCTGTAGATGTCGCATTTGTGGAGAGGCCGCGACAGGTCTCCCGGGATGAACTGGCCGGTCTTCTCGCAAAGAGCGCGGTGGATTTGGAACTGGAGTATGGTGCTTACGAAGTATCTGTGACAAAAAAAAAATTGTTAGCTCTTGAAGTTATGGTACAATTGGCTAATATGCATCTATTTCAAATTAAGCTCATTCCTATGCTATGGGAACTGGACAGCTGATAAACATATATCCATAGCATATTATGCTTACATACATATTTTTATTACACTCACACCGCAGAACAAAAGAAATATGCTTAAGTAAATGTTTGGTTTCAATTGGGATTCGATCTTTTGACACCCGGTTTAGCAGTCACGGCAGTCACTCAGCTTAGAGACCAGTGACCACTAATTATACGAGAAGATGTCAGGAATATCATTCGCTTTCATATTCCAAATCTGTCAAATGTTCCGAATCTGTTTACAAAATGGGCGATAAATCTACCAAAAAGTCATAATGGGTATGAAACTTGATTAATGGACTTAATGCTTTACACGAAAGGATGTCAACAATACTTAAAGTGGTGATTTTTAAGGTGATTCCACGAAAACAGATGGTATCACTTTGATGTACGACTTTCCAGACTTATGGTACAAAGATCTGAGAGTTACGGCGTGGCCATGTAACTTTTATTACGTAGTTGATCTGTTTCATTTCTGGTTTTTATGTGTTATGAGGGTAGTAGATTAGTATAGTCATCACAAAACAAGATGGGGCTGATAAATGCTTAGTATTCCATTAAAAATTGCAATCAAGGAGAGAATTAAACCTTTATATGAAAGGTATATGACTACTATTGTACTATTAGTCCTTTTATTGTTCATCTGATAGACACATCGCGTCGGTTTTAGTTTTACACTATTTATTTTTCTGTTTCTACGTGATCCACAAATAGTACTAGACTCTGGCTTTTGAAAACATTCGAAACGAATTGTATATTAAAACTGATTGGAGTTTTATTTACTCACGATTTTATTTACTCGGTCCGTTCGTGACTGGACTGCACGGAATCTGATCAAAATGGCCGCAGGGGTATGGAATAATTTACCGTTAACTAGGTTCAGATCCTTTGTCTCGGATTTAGTCGGATTTGATTATTTTTCTGCGTCTTTATTTCGATTTGTATATTACTTATATCTGTTAAGGTTTATTAACTTTTATATTATTTTATTTAATAGTGGCAATCAAGTTTGGATGTTATACATACCCATCCTCGTATTTATAATAAATAATTAATTATACTTCATCTTAATTTTCTTAACTAATATAACTATGTAATGGTTTATGAATTCATCATCCCAGTATTTGATTTTATTGTTCTACTGCTTTACATAATCCTCAACCAAGGTACGCCACAACACTTGGTCTTCCGTAGCTGTGGCTTGGGCGTGAGTCAAGGTTTTCTCAGACATTATTATTATTATTATTAATCCATAAAAAACATCCGATATCAAAGGATGTATGTGTACATTTTCCATCTAATAAACACATCACTTTGATCCAATCCCATTAATAAAGAGTTAATTTACAACAGTTTTTAGCTAATCAGACCATTTATATGCAAGTATTTAAATCTTGTGGTTAATTAATAAATCATTCTCGTCACGTCAAGCCATTTGTTGATTCGATTAAGATATATAGATTTCGTGTTATAGATAAGTCAGAGATTTGTTAAATACATTAAATTAATTTAAATATAATCTCAATGGAATCTTGAGAAGAGACAATAAAATGTCTTTACTGTTGTATTGCTAATTTGTAAAGTTACATATATTTCGTATATGAATAAACATTAAGTGTTAAGGAAAAAGAGTTTTAGACGAATGTTTTAATGGTAACAAGTTTTAATGCAATTTAAAAATTAATTGTCAATCAAGACAAAACAGTATTCTTTATTATCAAAACGTCTTGGTTATTGTTATCATTATTATTAGCCTTAAAGTTGTTTATGAGAATCGAATCCGGGATCGACTCAGAAATCAGGTTCATCCACCACTACACCTACAGCCTAGTTGCATTCAATAACTAGTAATGTATGCACGGTTGTTGTAATAGCAATTTATATTATTACGAAACCGGTCAGTTCAGTGCAATCTTGATCGGCGAAGCGTTCATGACTGATATTTATATATCGACAGAAGATTTATATCGAACATGCGGAGTAATGTAACTCGTTGCGGAAGTGAACTCAACATAGAGGACGCATTGCAGTACCTGCAACTATTGTTTGGGTACCTCTTCTAAACGGTCTCTCCCGCATTTAACAGATTTTGGGCTATACCTCAGCGCGTTGTTCTAGTGAATGTATGGATAAATTCAAATTATTTTATTCATTATAAGGGACATAGATACGCCCAATTAAAGTCACGTTTCAGTCATGGTATTTCAGCTTTGAGCGTCCTTTAGGCTTTAGTGGACCGGGAGAAAAAGCCGGCGAAAAAATACTCCCTAAACGTGGTGACACGTGTTACAGACCAGTTTATCGGATATTAAGAAAGATTTCTATAGCATGATAGCAATCGATAACACTTGTCGGAGACTTTAACAAAGGTTCAAAGACATTCGGAAAACATGTTGACCAGTAAATGGTATCTCCACTTCGCAGTGGAGAATCGTGGTATGTTCCAGGAATCTTGTAGTCACACGAGAGACTTCGACGCATTTATACAGTTACACCTATTTCTTTCTAGGGTAGGCAGAGATTGAAGATTTACATCGGTCCTGAGTATTATAACCTAGAACTTTTCAAATGTAGAGTAAATAGGTGTCTTTTAGGTAAACATCAAAGCAACCCTTTATATATAGCAATGAGTAAGCGCTGGCTTAATTATGAAACTACGAACTCTACAACTCTACTTCGACATGAGAGATTTTACGTACAAATTAACAAGCTGCTCGATATAACTTTCACGTCGACATTATTAAACCTACTAACTACCTACTCCGTACGTTTTGTAACGCATTTATACCGCTTATTCCATGTTTCGCTAACTCTACCGGCAGGTAGAACGTGTCTCTACAGGAAGCTGTTTGTAGACAAGCATAATGCTTGACTTGACTCTACATTTTTCTGTCGAACGTATTCATTATGTAAATGGGTTAATGGCTCATCGTTTGGTTATCTATATGCTAGCTTTTGCCCGCGGCTACGCGCACGTTTAATTCGGAGTAAAACAATTTCCCTTTCCCTATACTATAATTCTGAATTGCAACACGTGCGAAGCCGCGGACAAAAGCTACTTAGGTATACATGTAAACCTTCCTCTTGGATCACTCTATCAATTTAAAAAAATCGCATCAAAATCCGTTGCGTAGTTTGAAAGATCTACACATACATATGGACAGGTAGGGAAAGTGACTTTGTTTCGTACTACGAGTATGTAAAGATACTTCTTCTTTTTGTATTGAAAAATTATTATTGTGATGTGGACATTTCTGTTCATATGTTTTTATAATTTAGCTTCGCTTATCTAGGTTCGCTTATATAGAGCACTAGCTTTTACGCGCGGCTTCGCTCGCGTAAAGAAGTATCTTCTTCTTCTTCTTCTTATCTTACATAGTATAAAA
>DWQT01004270.1:0-11442 GCA_018244895.1 Myscelus amystis hages
AAGGTACATACATACACTAGATGAAAGTCACCTTTCAGTCATCATACTTCAAAAACATATTTAGTCACACCCATTTGTTTTAACTGGTGGGCACTATGATTCATGGTGTATCAGATTGTTTGAGTAACTGCAATAAATTATTTTTTACTTGTCCGTTTGTCCCAAATACTGCTCTGTGAGAGACGGCAACATCATGTTTTTGATAGGATATTATCCCCTATATTAATGTACTTCTATGTTTAGCTATCCATGTTTCTTTTGTGGGTAGGAAGCCAGAGATTAACCTCTTCCTGTCTGGACAATATTTATGTATGTGAATTGTCGCGAATTATCTTCATTATGATTTTGTTGAAAAACTACTACATGCTTTGAACTAGTTTAAAGTACATATATTATGTACTTTAAACTATTAAACATATATTATGTACTGTTATATTAACAGTATCCTGAGGTTCAGAGTAACTTAAAAGGTCACCCACATCTATGAAAAAAAAACTGTAATTGTATGGGAAGTATAGTTCTTTATTCATATAAATGACAATTCTTAATGATTAAATTATTAATGTTGAAACTTTTAAAAATACACATAATATATATTATTACTGTAATATAAAAAATATTTTAGGAATTTCTTTTTATTTGTCACATACTTTTCATATCGAATGAGTTCTTTTGTAAACCTAGATATTTTATTGATTTATTATAGATAATAATTATATTATTTTCTTCTAAACTAATTTTATTGTACAGCTTTCTAATTCGCAGCCATTTGTAAAATTGTTTTTAAAGCAGTTGATGGAAGTGACTCAAAAATTTCTTCAAACTGTACCAATAATAAACCAATGTGTTATTGAAGAAATGGTTGATTCCACTGATTTTCAAATTTGATTACAGGCTAGGCGAAGGGACCCGCGATGTGCGGCATACTTTGTGTCTGAGAAGAAATTGCCTCAATGGACAGTGTCCGTTGAAGAAGCGGAAACATTGCTGAGAGAACCCAAAAGATTGAGAATTGACATGTTGAATAATATGCTTAATAAAACGAGAAACATAAAAACAACTCCCAAAGGCAGAAAGGTTACCAGAACAGACAGTGACGTGTCTCTGAGTGAAAGTTTGTATGACACTCTATTCTCTGAAGACGATTCCAAAATAAATGAGTCGGAGCGATCTAAAACGAAAACGGGTAACAAATCGTTGGACGTGTCGGAAGTAGTTACCGCGTGTCTCGATAATATGGCGGCAAAAACGGGAATAACGAAAATACAAAAGCAGTCCCACATGGACAGGTGGTTGCAGAAGGCTAAATCGAAAACTCCCGAGAAATCTCAACTGAAATCTCAAACATCCAATCAATATCTCCGAGACAGGAAACGGAGTAAAAGGATAAAGAAAGAACCCGATGCAAAACCGTTTCGTTTCGCAACATCCGATAATGAATCTCTAAGCGAAGCTGACAGTAAGTTGCAATCGCATCAAAACGAGCACGATTACAGTAGTCGATATGCAAGACCGAAAAGTTTACCCAGTGATAGTATGGGTATTGTTGCGAAGGTTGAAAGTCTTAACGTTAACAATGTTGTAAATGCCACAGAGAACGAACTAGTAGCAGTAAGTGATGACTGTGTTGCAGGCGAAGAGACTATTGTAGATTCTGGCGATGTTTTTATAGAGTCGAATGCTATAAATGATGTTGAAGTCAGTGACGAGAAAGCAGGATCAGAAGACGCTAGTATTGACATGCCATTCAGTCCTGCAAACGATTGTTCAAAAAGTGCACGAAGTACAAGGACAGATGACTCCACCAAAGGGTTATTAAATTGCATGAGCAATGACAGTGAATGCGATGTACAAGAAAATCCAAAACCTGAGGAGGTGGTTGGAAATGGAGAGTCAGGTGATATGGAGTGGTCACGGGACGATGAAACGAACGAAGAAGATCAAGATAAACAAGACGTAAATATTGCAAAAACAATTCTAAGTGATAAATTAGTTGGTAATATTATTGACTTTAATAAGACTGATTTTATAATTGAAATGAGTGACATGTCTACCGATGAACGTTTTGCTTTGAATGATGATTCTGATTTAAAAATTTCAGAAACCAGCGGACACGCAAACAGTACCAGTATAAGTGACGATAGTAATAAAGTATATGACACCTTAGAACCTAAAAGTTCAATGTTTAATGATAAAGTCTACAAACATTCAAGAATATTGGAAGATTATAGTAGCACAGATAGCTCGCAATACAATGTTACCGAGAATAATGTATATAATAAGGAAATTTCATATAATATTGATAACCCATTAGTTGCCCCTGTAAATAATATTAGATCAGATTTGTTTCGTGGAGACAATACTAAAACAGACGGCCCAAAAACCGATGAATGTTTAACGTCCAATAGGTTTAAAAATAAAAATATTACTAGAATTCTAAATGGCTATTCACATATTAAAGATGATTTAGTAGAAACTGATTCAACAATACGAAATAGTGATTCCTATTTATCTGCGGATGACGAGAGAAGTTCTAATTCGACACCAACTGACATACACAATTTTGAGGTTTACTCCACTATAGATAAACGTAAAAAGAAGCTTGTTCAGAAAGTTCACAAACGTCTGAAATTAAAACACGCTCAAAATGTGTGCAAAATTTTTGATAGTAAAGATGTGTCTCCCAAAAATGCGGGTAAAACACGTGTTTACGAGTCATATAACGGGAGAGAGACACATGAAGAAATGTCGCTCGATGATAGTAGCCAGACGACAACTGAGGCGACTGAGCGGTGTTCAATAGATTCGAACTATACATGCGAGTCTGATAACAAAAGTATGTATAGTGACGAACAAACCGAAACAACTGAATGTACAGATATAATGGACATCGACGAATCCACGATTGATTCTATCAAACAAAACGGTTACTATGAAATCGTTAACGAGGAGCTTGAAAACGATTCAGCCGACAATAATAAATCATTGCACGGAAAACACGCAGAGGTACACGCACAAATCAATAGCGGTGAATTGGAACTGGTGCCAAACGATGTGGAACTCAATATTGACAATTATAACAACCAAGATACAAAGAGCCCTTTAGATGAAGACAAGGAAGCGCGTGATACTGATACGGCGTCTGTCAGCTCTACAGACAGTGAGGGGTCGTCTAATATAGATTCAGTTGTACAAAATGGTAATATAGAACCCATTAACGGTTATGATAGTGAATCTGGCGATAGTAATAAAGCCAGTACACGTATGGACTTTACGAACGAAAAAGCTATGATGAACGGTGATGAATTGAGATTAACGCCGAAAGGTTTAGAAATTGTAAAAGAAAATGTGCAAAAAGAAGCAGAAGTTACTCAAGATGAAGTCAAAGTTAAAGTTGAATCGCTCGACACAGCATCCATATCTGCTGATAGTGAAATATCGGTAAATAAACGTAAAATGCGGTTGAAGGTAGATAAGGAAAGCACTGTGGAAAAAAAGTCAGCTACACCTAAGGGTATGGAAGATCCGGAATTCCTGAAGTATATGGAGCTTAAACAAGACTCAATATACGATGAGCATCCTGAATTAAGTCAAGACGATATTACCACCTATTTGTATAACACTTGGTTGTATGAAGAGAGTTTAAAAACAGAGAGGAAGAAAAACGATGATATAGAATCTGCAACAATGGTGAAAGGCTTACAGTCAGAGACTGCAGTGCAGGCTAAGAAAGTAAGAAAGCGAGTGAAAGTTGACAAGGAGAGAGATTACGAACCAGTTAAGGAAAATGACGTTGCGCCGAAACAAAAACCAAAGAGGAGAACAGTTAGACCGTCGTACAATGAAGAATATTCCGACGTTGAATCGGACCTGGAAGTGTTCAAAATATTCAAACCCAAAATGAAAGAATTAAAAGTTATAATGGCGAAAACAGATCTGAGTTCTGAAGCTGTTAATGGTGCACAAACATCGAAGGCCATTGAAATAGATGATAATGAAGTAGAAGAGATAGACGAAGTCGAAGAATACTTCGCTATGCTAGCCGAACCGAAACCAAACGTCTTCAAAGGGCTACTGAGAGAAAAGGTCTGTGAAATCTGCGAGAAGACAAGCAACCTGATCAAATGTAAGGGCTGCAGTTGCATGTTCCACGTGCATTGTGTGCAGAAGGAGACGGAAATAGTGGAAGTGCAAACACCCATGAAGGGGAGAAAGAAAAAGAAGAGGTACAAGAGTCGAAAATCGAAAACGGAAGACGGAGACGGGAGCCACAGCGATGATAAGGACGCGAACGTGTCCGAGGAATTCGCGAATAATTCAACGGAAAACGCGGAACCAGAATCCCATCTAGTTGCCAACGCTGACGACTTCGAAGCTCAGCTCGCGATCAAAATGAAAGAAATGCTCGAAGCGGATAACGCTGATTACAATTCGTTTTCGAGCGATGACGAACTCGACTGGAGCGATACAGAAGTGGGTAAATGCAAAGTGGTCGATATAAAGCTTCGTAAGAAAAGCGAGTTGGCCGACTATTCGGAGTTCAAATGCAATAACTGTCAGAAGTACGATATTCCCGTATGCTTCGTATGCAGGAGCGCCGCGTCACCCAGAACGAATGCGTTGCACCGACAGCGCTGCCAGGTGGCGCAATGCAATAAGTACTATCATCTGGAATGCTTGGAGCACTGGCCGCAAACGCAGTTTAATTCGGGCGAATGTGTGCGCTACAACAAGAAGATTAATGAGTACTTCGAAGCGCTCTCGTGTCCGAGACACGTGTGCCACACGTGCGTGTCCGACGACCCCAGAGGCTGCAAGACGAGGTTCAGTGGCGATAAACTTGCCAGATGCGTCCGTTGTCCGGCCACGTATCACTCGTTCACCAAATGCTTGCCCGCCGGCTCGCAAATATTGACCGGATCGCATATAATATGCCCCAGACATTATGAGCATAGGTAAGTCGCAAGTCTTATTGGTTATTCGTTATGAGTCCAGTATACTATAACTCAGTACTCTGTGTTCTCGGTAGCTTTTTAACAATTGGAAATCGGAATAGCGTGACTCTCAAACCGAGAGCTCGCAACGTGCCCCCAGTACCCAGTATATGGGTAGCAATGTGAATGTCATGTATATTAAAGACGCATCATGAACATTCGCTACCCTGAAACAAGTTTGTACATGTGTTCCTGCCATGAAAGCGAATAAAACTAGGTATAGCCAAAATTAAACCGAGTAAAACGGTTAAAACTATCTCCATAATTTCCTAAACAGTACAGTCTATAGACATTGAATTTGAGCGCATGTACAAGGGAATTTGAGCCTTATTATGTCGATTTTCTCTCCGCAGGCCGGGCAAAGTCCCCTGCCACGTGAACACCGGCTGGTGTTTCATATGCGCGCTGGGCGGAACGCTAATCTGCTGTGAATACTGTCCCACGTCGTTTCACGCGGAATGCCTGAACATTAAGCCGCCTGAAGGTATGTATTATCAGTTGTCTAGGGTTCACGAATTGCTGAACTTTCGTTGTGCAAAAAGAAAACTAGCGGACTGTATAAAAATCTGTATTCTTGATATATCGACGCCGCGAACGACTCGTGTGCTCCGCTGCTGACCGGGAAGTGCGCGGCCGCCCGGCCCCGCGCCCGTCGCCGGCGCGGAGCGGCGAGCCGCTAGTGTTGTCCGCACCAACATACTGCCGCCCTTGAAGTACTCCGGAGGACCGGTGACTTCAATGTAGAGGGAGTGGGCAGACGTTGTTGAAGCCCCGCCGAATGGTGCCGCGCTTGGTCTTCATTTCTACGACGCGCGTTATGCCATCGTTACCGGGGTAAACCTTGGTAACGCGCCCCAAGCACCACATCAGCGGCGGGAGAGCCTTCTCCTTTACCAGCACCAGCGTACCCACGGCCAGGTCACCGGATGATGTTTTCCACTTGGTCCGTTGCTGAAGCATAGAGACATATTCATTTTTAAAACGATTCCAGAAATGCTGCCTTATCGTCTCCATGCGTTGGTAGCGGTCCAAACGGCGTATGTCGATGTCAGCGACCGGCGGATGTGGTATCGACGTGAGCGGTCGGCCAATTAAAAAATGGGAAGGAGTTAGGGCGGTAAGGTCGCAGGGATCAGAGGACAGTGGGGTTAAAGGTCGGGAATTCAATACTGCCTCGATTTGATTTAAACAAGTACACATTTCTTCGAATGTAAAATGGGTTAATGTCAATAACCTCCGAAGATGATACTTAGTGGCTTTGACGGCCGCTTCGGCCATGCCGTTGAAATGTGGTGAGTAAGCGGGCGCGAAGCTAAATTCGATGCCCTCCCGCGCTATGTCCGATGCGATGCCAGACTTCTGCAAATATTTATAAAGTTCATTAGAGGCCCCGACAAAGTTAGTGCCGTTGTCCGATAAGATGCTAACAGGTCTGCCACGACGCGCCACAAACCGGTTTAGTGCGGCCATGTAAGCTTCTTTGGTTAAGTCCGTAACGAGTTCAATATGTACGGCCTTGACGGCTTGACAAACAAAAACACAAATGTACGCCTTTAATAGCTTACAGCCGCGACCCTTGCGGTCCGCGATTAATATTGGTCCAGCGTAATCTACGCTTACATGTAAAAAACAATGTTGAAAGGTTGTTCGATTGGCTGGCAACTGCCCCATTAACGGCTGACAATTCTGCGCTTTAAATCTGTAACATTTAAGACATTTATTCACTGTGTGTTTAGCTAGATTTTTACCTTTAAGAGGCCAATAGGTCTGACGAATATTAGCTAACAGAAGCTGAGGGCCAGCGTGTAGTAATTTTATGTGTTGCGTTTGAAATATTAACTTACTTAATTGATGCCTACTACATAATAATATTGGATGCTTAGTATTGTAGTCGTAGGGGGAGTTATCAAGCCTGCCACCCACGCGGATGATTCCATGTGGGTCCAGAAATGGAGCCAAAGAAAGTAATCTACTTTTACGAGGCAATTGTTTTCCCGAGGATAACATTGATAATTCCTCAGGAAACATCTCGGATTGAGCATGTCGTAAGATGAGAGTGGATGAAATGTTCAGTTCTTGTATAGTCAAGGGACCTGTGAATTGATCATGTTTATTGTGTGTTGAACAATTATGAATAAATCTTTTTACATAGGCCACTACTCTTTGTAAATGATTGTAATTGGAATATTTATTTATTAAATTTTGAATGATAGATGTTTGTTTCTCACTAGTTTGATTTAGAGAATGTTGATGTAAATTAATGGATTCATTGCAATAATTTGAGTAGTAATCCGCTGTTACTTCTGGTAGGTCTTGTTTCTGATGATTTGTAAATAATTTAGGCCATTCATTTTCAGTTTTTAATAAGAAGGTGGGCCCGGACCACCATAATTTGGAATCGCTGATTTGATCAGCTTTGACACCACGAGAAACAAGATCTGCCGGGTTGTCCCTGGAGGGCACATAGCCCCACGTGTGACAGTTGGTGCTCTCCTGTATCTCATTAACACGATTACGAACAAAGGGCTTGAGTTGATTGCCAGGTGTAGACAACCACCCCAGCACAATGGTGGAGTCGCACCAGAAGTAGCATTTGTCAATGAGTAGAGCAAGTGAGCTCACTACTTTAGCACACAGTCTTGTTCCCAACAAGGCACCACAAAGCTCTAAACGCGGAATGGTAGAGGGCTTGATTGGCGCGACGCGATTTTTAGACGCTAGTAATTGTACATGTATGCCAAAACTACCAAGCGAGCGAACATAAATACATGCACCATAAGCCTTTTCGGAGGCATCAGTGAATACATGAATTTCGTAAGAATTTGAATTGTCACATAGAACCCAGCGTGGTATTTTGATATTATTTAAACCGGACAATGTATTTGCAAATGAATACCATGAGTTGTAGATAACTTCTGAAACTTCATCGTCCCAATCATATTTGTCAATCCATAACCGTTGCATTATTATTTTTGCTTCGACAACACACGGACCAACGAGCCCTAGCGGGTCGAAAATTTGACTTATAACTGACAGAATATGACGTTTGGTTATTTTATTTGGTAAATTAATGTTAATGGGAAACGTTAAGGTATCTGAATCACAAAACCAATGTAACCCTAGGGTTTTAGAAGAGGTATTATTGCAATTTTTATTTAGATCTAGGACATTGCAGTATGCATTGGATGATTTATCCATTTCAGATAAAATTTGAGGGCAATTTGACTGCCATTTCCGTAAGTTGAAATGTGCAGATGATAAAATAGATTTCACTTGTTGACATATGTCTAGAGTGGTCGCAATTGAAGACGAACCACTTAAGAAATCATCGACATAAAAGTCGTGTTCTATACAGCGCTTGACATCGGCGCTTGAAGCGCTAGATGCTAGACTTACTAAACACTTCGTGGCCAAGTAAGGGGCAGACGCGGTGCCGTATGTCACGGTGTTTAAAGTGTAAGTCTGAAGAGGCTGTCGCGAATTTGTACGAAAGATGATACGTTGTAAGGAACGCTGACTGGGATTAACATCTATCGATCGATACATTTTCTCAACGTCAGCTGTGACCACGATTTTATGTTGTCTAAAACGTATTAATATAGACAGTAGATCATCCTGTACGACTGGGCCTACCATTTGAAGGTCGTTTAGAGACACGCCTGTGGTAGTAACAGCTGACGCATCGAAAACGGTACGAAGTTTCGTCGTTGTGCTTGATGTACGAATGACTCCATGGTGCGGCATAAAATAAGAGATAAACTTATTAGAATTGGAGGTCGAAAATGTATCCTTCACCATGTGTCCTAGTTGCTCGTATTCACGCATAAATGATATGTAACAATTCTGAAATTCGGGATCACGCTCAAATCGCCGTTCTAATGATAAGAAGCGTCGCTTTGCCATTTCAAAGGAATCCCCTAAAATACTCGGATCTTGTTTGAAAGGCATCGTGACTTCAAACCG
The DNA here is from genome assembly GCA_018244895.1 of Myscelus amystis hages. Lineage (NCBI taxonomy): Eukaryota > Metazoa > Arthropoda > Insecta > Lepidoptera > Hesperiidae > Myscelus > Myscelus amystis. The sequence goes on from DWQT01004270.1 coordinate 8,958, forward strand.
GCCGTTATCCTTGCGAATAGTATTTAAATGGAAACTGTTTTCGCATGCCTTTTCTTCTACAGAGAAGGAGTAGGAAGACGAAATGTTATCTAATTCCCAAAATCTAGTTAGATCTGGATTGTCATTATTTGAGACATTGCATACATGTGATCTAGGCTGAAATAAAGTGTGCCCCACATATCCAGACACTATCCATCCTAATTTAGAGTCACATAATTTGGGCTTACGTTTACCTAAATCTATAATTTGAGTTCCTATGAGGTGCCAAAATAAGTCTGCCCCTAATAATATGTCAATTGCCGACGGTATGTTGAAAGAGGGGTCAGCTAGGTGTAGGCCCTCAGGAATAGAAATTACATTTCGATTTATGAAACGTGATGGCACAAGCTTCGTAATTTCTGGCAAAATTAAGCAGTTGATGTTAAGCCTACAGTCAGTGTAATAAGATTCAATAGTTAGGTTACAATACTGTGTGCTGTTACATGTTTGGCCGTTTATACCTGTCACTGTGGAGCTCGCCCTCCGTTGTGACAACCCCAGCGCGTTGCATAGTTTGTATGTGATAAAATTGGACGTACTGCCGTTATCCAGCAGGACCCTGGCTGTGTGCTGCTTACCCTTGTGGTTCACGACTTTCACCAGAGCTGTGGAGAGTAAGACAGCAGAAACAGTAGGCTGATAGATGTTTGATGATAGAACAACATTTTCAGAAGGAATATTTACGGAATTTAACGTGGGGTCTTGATTTGTTTCTAAATGCAAAAGTGTATTATGTTTATACTTGCAATATTTACAGTGAGATAGTTTGCATTTTTTATGATCATGGCCTAAACGAAGGCAGTTCAAGCACACTTTAAAATTTTTTGCCCTTTCTATACGTGTTTCAATAGGTAAACTTCTGAATTCTTCACATGTATATAGAAAATGATTTTTAAAGCACATAGGGCATTTTAATGAATTTTGTTTTGTTTCACATGTATTTTTTGATTCAACAATAAAACTTTTAGTTTTGCTTGTTAATTCTGTTTTTATTGTTTTATGATGATAGTGATTTTGATTTGAATGATGTTCTAATGATTGTAAAATGTCTACCCTATTATTGATAAATGTGTAAAATTGAGTTAATGTGGGTGCATCCTTCAATGTGTTGCGATGTTCTTGCCAGTGTCGACTAGTGATTGAGTCCAATTTTGTAGCCAATAAATAAATAATAATCGTATCCCAATATTGTGTAGGTTGATTTAAAATAGTCAAAGCCCTAATGTTTTTGTTGGCTGTGTCTATTAAATTGCGTAAAGATCTACTAGATTCCTTATCAATAGGTTCAACACTAAACAAGGACTGTAAATGATTATGCACTAATGAACGATTGTTATTGTATCGCTCACATAACAACTCCCATGCCACTTGATAATTTTCACTGCTAAAATTAATATTTTTGAGCATTATTGCTGCACTTCCTTTTAAAGTGGCGCGCAAATAATGAAATTTGTTAATGGGGTCGATGCCATCATTATTATGAATTAATGAAATGAATGTATCACGATACTCTAACCAGTGCTGACTATTACCTTCAAAATGAGGTAAATCTATTTTAGGCAAGCGTACAAAATTGTTCTTGTTTGTCCCACCTGATGCCGAACCCGCTAGGGACTCCGCGCAGCTTCGGTCCTGGCCGTCCATGAGCAAGCTGCGCGCCGTCGCCGCTTGCGCATGGTACTGCTCCTCAAACTGGACCCGTTCCGTAAACGCGTCGTCAGGTTTCTCGGATATCATCTCGATCTCTGTCTGCAAGCTATCAAATTCACCGTATAGGGCATCAAATTTATTTAAGCGTCCCTCTAATTCGATGCGCTGTAATTGAGATAAAGCAGGACAACTCGTAAGAACGGTAACATAGTTTGTAAATATAGTCAGCTTAGACTTAATTGAAGAGCGCTTTTTAATTAGTTTAGAAATCGGCTCAGCCATTTTGAAATAAATGCGAGGAATGCACAGATGCTAGTAAATATCGAATAGCGCACACAAAGGATGCAAGCGGGCGTTGACCTTGCGTAGCGGTCGACCGTTGCCACGTGCATGCGATGAAAATTTATTGAAATAATGATAAATAAAGCATATAGCACCAAAGAAAGCATAAAAGAGATGCAAAAATGTTGTACTTTATCAAATATTGGCGAAACGTGCAAGAAAAAGGTTGTAAATGAGCAATTATACGTATATAGAAAAATGGATTAGAAAAGAGGGATATTAATTGGAACGACTCACGTCTTTACCAATCTTCTTTCTTCCCACGTTGTAATAATGTGACTTCGACCTTTGAAGACAGCGATGACTCGGCACGTGGTGCGTTGTCGCTCACGCCGATATTATTTTGTTGGTTTGTTTCTTGACGGACGAAGGACCAATGTCTAGGGTTCACGAATTGCTGAACTTTCGTTGTGCAAAAAGAAAACTAGCGGACTGTATAAAAATCTGTATTCTT
>DWQT01004271.1:0-11441 GCA_018244895.1 Myscelus amystis hages
CCTACTACAAAATATGGATTCAGTACTAACAAGACCATAATAAGATAGTATTAATATCCAGTTTTTTAAATTCTAAATATCTATTTTCTTTCGAATAAGATCAAAGATATCAAGAAAATTTTATTTAATAATCGTTTTTTTAGGTTCTAAATATCTCCGTAAATGCGTACCTAGCTGAATCCAACTCTTACGTCCCACTGCTGGGTACACGTGTCCTACCCAACTGTGGGCGACCTGCTCCATTGCGAATCCCCGCAGATCCGTGTAATGCTAATTATTTCCAGACTTTAATGTATTTCCCAATCCAGTTAAAAATAGCATTGCTATTTGGAAATAGAAAAGTTGACACAAAATAGACACTATCCTTTTTTAGACAAAATATACATGTTTCAGTTCTAAGGAAGAGAAATTCACAGTCCTGAACGGTTTTCGGTATTAATATCAATTATTATCAAAAAACATTTAATTTTATCGTTACCCATAAGTACGGAAAAATTAAGTATCAACATTCAATTGTACGTAAACATTGGATCGACTAGATGTCACGTTCAATGGACGACATCGCTGAAGACGTGTTGGCATACGGCTGTATGGAACAGTACTGCCAGTGTCCAAAGCTCGTGATTGCTCCCGAGATCGGAACGCGACCTCTGCCATACTGCTGAACTCCTGGTACCTTCCCGCTGCATCGGCATGTATTGATCTGATGGATAGGACTTCCACAACGTGCCCAATACCACAACAGCTCAAGCGCCGTTGCTCTGTATTGTAAAATCAACCCTATGACGGTGCTGCTAGGTTTTAAATTGTTACACTGATTAGTTACGAAACATAAAGTTTTTCGTACAATATGTTAAATATACCTGTTGCTTTTAACTTGGGTGTGTAGTCAACCAATAAACTCCGTTCTCCCTTAGGCGATGTTACGGTGAACTGTTCTGACGTGAACGTTTGTGGCGAGATGACAACAGATGCTTTTCTCTCTCTTACATCATCCCTACAGTTTTCATGACTTCAATCTCCTCGACTATTCTGGGGCCCTAACACCTTATATGCTCCCTTAAATGTTTTGTAGTTATAGATATTGCGTAGTTTCAGCCTGAGTACAAACTCTCATATAGAGAGCTTTCTTCATGTGCTTACTCTTTGGCGCATTGTTTTTTTATATGACAGTAATATATACCTGCTTAAATTAAAACGTGTTGAAGCCAAGATATTCTCTCTACATTGAAGGTACTAAAAATATAATGGTGAATATGAGAGGTCAAAGGTATCTCTAATACACAAGTCTTATTGTAACGACTTCGTTAGATCTGTAACCTATGGAAATCCTTAGTCTGCTCAGCCTTATAGGAAAAACCGTGACAGAACAACCATAACTAATTAGCTAGTATATGATCGATAACAAAAGCATCTTAAATGTGCTAATTGACTTTTTCTAAAATGTTTTTGGGCTGAGTTTGTTGTATTATGTTGCATCTGCAAGTCGTTTTCGCGGTCTTACTCTACTAATAATTTTCTTACCGTTGACTCCGACGTGTTACTGAATTCCTAGTTAATTCCCGCTGAAGCAGCATCTATTGATCTAATGGATAATGGACGGCGCTAAAAAGCAAAAGAGCGTAAAATGCTTTCACACTACATTGTAAAAACAACATTATGTCGAGGTAGTAATGTTCTAATTATTGCGACCCCATATCCTATATCATATGAGCACTATGTTTCCTATACTTTTCTAGGTATCAACGTATAAACCCAATGCGAGTATGAGATAACAACAATATTCTGACCTCTCTCTCATCATCCGTCTCACTATAATAAATTAATGAATCTCTTCGAATTTCCTGTTCGCCCAGCAATTTATGTGCTTTACCACCGTGTTGTATATTTTTATGTAGGTGGTATTAACCTTCACTGAAATTACGCTGAAAACTTTCTTCGTTACATTTCGAGTACACTTTGCCTTGTAGCATTAATTATAGTTAAGTATAAAACATATTTTGGAATTGATTTCATGTCTTACTCCTCCAATATAATGTAATATGCATACGTAAAACATCATTTATTGTCATTTCATACATTAGGGTTTCTCTCTTTCGGGCATAACAAAAAAAAAATACGGTAAGGAATGTGTTGCAAACGCCAGCATTCTGCCGAGAAACGATTACCGGGTTTTAGGTTCTCGGTTTTAATAAAACCGAGCCGAGCTCTCGGCCGATTTACTCGGTATAAATATAGGTTTTTGGCGCGAAAAAGTGTATAGAGTTGTTTCAGAGCAGCAAATATCTTGCAGCCAAATAGCAGCGTATACTCGGCGCTGAAGTGGGTAGTATGTACGTCTTCATAACCTTATCATTACCTTGTAAACGAGGTCAATTAATATACGACACTCTGATTTATGTATCGATTACTTGTTTGTCGGACGTCTGGATGACAATTGGCAATCGTCTAAAATTTAACAAAAGATGTTGTGCTACGAAGCTACTACAAGACTACATATTAAAGACTAAATGGAAGGGTGGTAAGGCTTAACTGTATATAGTAATGTTAAAACTCTTTGTACCATAAAGTTATATTCGTGCTACTCGGTTTGGAAAGGTTGCTTGGAACTAACAAATTTATGGAAAACGAAGAGTAGGTAATTGTTTTACTTTGTGATAACATTTCACTACACTCGAATTTACAATAGATTATAATCGAATCAATGAGCGATATGTATCTTCTACTTTATGTTAATACACTTTCGAGATTAAGTTCCGGTCCTTCTTAGCCCCGATCTTGTAACCGTAGAAATTGTAAATCAAAAGATCTTCAGCTACGGTGTACCCGTGGCTCTTTTTATTTTCTGATCTCCTAGTACTCTGCATAGCGACTGATGTTTGCCGCGGTATTATTATGAATCGGATCCAAATAAGACCAGATCGCTCAAACCCAAACCTATCGTCATATGTGACACATACCGTTCTTCTAATTCAATCTAAACAATATTCATTTGTTAGTTATAAATAAAGTTAGGTCAATTTAACGCATCTTTTCCCTGATATGTGTGCTCTAGATCCTATTTTGGCCGCACTAAATCCAATTCATTCTTTAATCCTCCCCTTTAGGGAGAAAGAGCTTGCATCTTCTTACTCACCCTAACTTTCCACGTTGAATTAAATAACGTAAATATTATTTACTCACGAACAATTCGTATCTTTAAGTGTTTGCTTATAATAAAAGTATTGTTAGATGAAGATAATTAATTATCTCTTAGCTCTAACATCTATAATCGAAAGGAATATGTGTTAATCATGTAGAAAATTATGTATATACGTGATCTCAATTGCTTATTTATCGGAATGATCAGGCATATCAAGCTCTGTATACTCGTATCCTTAAATATTGTACACTATACAGCCTTTAACTGGAATCCGAGGTCTCTTTACTTCCTGTTCTCCTAGTACTCTACATAGCGGATCACGTTGTATTATATTTACCGCCACCGATGTCAATATGGCGCGAAACAAACTTAGTTTCAGAAAGAATTTTAAAGCGATTTCATAATTGTATTGCATAATATAATTATATACTATGTATGAAATATATAATATGTATACTGTATGAATATTGACGAATAGGTTGAAGTGAAATTTTGAGATATTCGACCTTAAATATTCCAAATAGCACTACCGAAAGTCTTACCGGATACATTTCTAATTGTGGACCTACCTTCAATACACAATAGGTACTAAATTCAACTATTATGTATCCCAAAGACAAGAAAACTGTTGTGTTTGTGACTTATATAGAAAATTTGGGGAAAGAAATTTGTCTACTTTATATCTCAATGTTTTAAAAGGCTGAAAGACTTAGAAATAAATTTGTGGTTTACGTATGCGCTTTTGGTGAGGTGATACACAATAAACAATTTAGGAAATGTGCGTTTCTCGCGTAGGTCACAGGACGTTTTTAGAGATTCTTCTTCATGACTGATTCACTGACCGCGTTTTCCAACAGTGAGCATCATCCGCAAGGGACACACATTCACACTCTTCACGCATATGTGTAAAGTTTTGTAGCAAATTTAATTACAAATATCTATTGTTGGATCACATCCCTTAATGTATCATATCGTGTGTCTCATGTTTTCCACCACAATAACCAATAGGGCTGTTTTACGTATTAACTCTCTCTTTCTACACCACATATCACTTGCATGTGTTAGTGACAATACACAAATGAGGGGTGCGCAATTGTGCTACCTCCTGTTCGTTAGCGCATCTCTCTTCCATCAAAGGCTCGAGAGGGTTGTTTGGTTTTATGTTACCCTGGTAGTTAGTTTCAAACTTCGTATATAGTTTCCGAAGTTTGACGGCAATTTATATAACACAAAGTAGAAAAAACAGGAGCGATCGTGGAACCAGCTTTTCGTATTAGTGTTAAATATGAGTCCAAGAAGCTAAGCTTTCAGAGTGGACTGTATTGATGATTCTAGAGAATCTAGAATAAATGGCTATATTTGAAATGCGTATTGCAGAAAAAAAACCTTTTTACCCCTCAATGTGTTCTTGATCATTCAAATTCAAGTCATAGAAATGAAAGGATGAGAGGTATGGTAACTAACTAATATTATTATTTAGTTTATTAATTTATGATAATATAAAAGTTTGTAGGCATTATTAAAAAATACATTTTTTCCGACATTATTGTTTCACTGCTGGACAATATTGTCTCATAGTGAGAAAATGTAAAAATAAGGAAACTAAAAGAAATTATACGGGTAACAGGGACCTTTTTGTAAAGTTTACTAGAAAATACATTTTATTGATACATTTAACTGAAATAAATAGAAATACGAAAATGTTCTGCTTAATTTAATGCAAGATGGCTGTGTGTGAATTTGTCATAGGTAAGTTTTTTTTACTTCGATTGAAAGGGAGAGTGTACAATCGTTTCTTTGAAGGGTGTTGGATACAACTGACCTCTTCCGTTTTAGTTGTAGTACATTTCAATGTAGTACAGTACATTTCAATGTGTGTACAGTTTATTTGTATGTGTGTTTTTGTGAATACATCATAAACCCTTCCAAACTCGATGCAGCCCTTTATTATCAAAGTCCAATAATTTATAGAAGCCTAGTACACTCAATAAAACTTTATGATATGTGTGTATCGTATGAGTGAGTAATGTTTAGTAATAATGTGAGGGGTAATTTGCTAACAAGGACATTCTCGAAATGGTAAGGAACATTGTTAAGAAGTCTCATTGAAATTCGTTTAATATTTTTTAATTAATGCGTTCAAACATTGACATATTATAGGTATACATCAATATACTGAACGCAGGTTGTATGTGCAGTCCTTCAGATAGTCATAACATAATTAGATTATAAAACTTTAAATGTTTCACGAATACCAAATACAATAGGTGTATTAAAATATAAGATGCAACTTGATAGCAAAGTAAAAGTTACTGTGAAATGAAACAAATGTTAAATAATATCAAAGCCAATGCGGGCGTATATGGAATATCCCTAACACCTGCGGGATCACTAAGCTGATATTCCTCCATTCCGTGGAAGGTCAAGGTCAAGCAAGATTTTACGACCCGATTTCTGGTAATAACCTCAAACATTTGATCCCGTGGAGAGATTTTAGTTATATCTGATCGTATTCAGTTTACACGTTCCATTTCACAAAGGTTGTTCAATTAGCAGTAGCAATTACATTCAATGAAGCGTCTATTGCATGCATAAATATGAATTTTATTTAAGGTGTTCTAGTGCTCTTGTCCTACAGTTCGCAAAAAAGCGCTGATAGAGTCCATCGATCTTCGCAACTTCTCCGGTTTTGTAAAAGGCAGTAGGCTGCAGACATCAATGACAAATACCGCTAAATAGACTTACGCTTGTAATATAATTCATGTGGTAGGTACTTATGTATATTCGGCTATAACCTCACCTAATGGTATATGAAGCGTGCTATACGCTCGCCTGAAAAATAGAATTTTAATGGTGATACCATCATTCCAATATTCCACTGCCCACAAATTTTCTGTGACATTCTTATTACAAACGAAATTAAGATGATTTTTTATCCCCGATACATGTTATTAGACATTTAGACTTTACAAGTGACTGATTTTTTATAAATAGTAGAACATAATATATACGTATTTCCGACCAGTGTCAAGCCCATTAATGGTTAGATCCGTCACTGTCAGTAAACACAATTTTATCTCAAAATTATATGGAAGACATAAAATAACATTAACGAGATTTCCAACAAAATAGTCGTATATTACAAATTATAATATTTTTATTCCGCCGGCGGTTCGAAAATGAGTCGGTGTCCTTTTTTACAGTTCGTAAATCGCATTGCATCGCGTTGTCACCGTACCGACGAACACCATGAAAGCTCCATTAAACAACTACTTTGATGACTGTTGTCCTAGTAAGCGCTGTCGCGATTTCCCATAGTACGGTTATATAGAATATTTTTATACCTACAGATAGATACTGTTTTATGCTTGCTATGTTGTGCGCACTACGCTTCGCGCTGGTTCCCCTTCCGCAGTGTTTTTTCCCTACCGGGGCCACGCCTGTTGATCAGTAATTTCTCTTTCAATTCATGTGTTCCTAGTACCGTTACTGACAGAACTTGCAATTTATGAACGAGATGTTGACAGTAATGGGGGCGAGTAAATGCTGACGACACAGTAAACACAATTTTATCGTCTGTTAAGTTATTATATTATTATTATTATTATAGCTCTGTCGTAATAGGTAAAATAAAAGCAAATTTTTTGCAATGTCTTTGTTTCCTAAAAAGGAAATTCTAGTATTTGATAAAAAGATGCACTAGTCAAAATAAACACACGGATTAAATAATTAAAGAGATTATTAGTTCGGTATTTCGTTACGTTATGCATGAATAGATTAACTAAGTCTGAAAATGTCATTTGACTGACATTATTGATTTATTTGAGTAAGTTCTGATTAGCTGATATTTTAGACATTTATTTAAGTGCGTAACAATATGTTTATTTTAAATAATGCTACACACGGGACATCTCTAACAGCGTTCCATACTTACCATGTATCATCTTCAACTGTTTCTATCGTCCTGGTACTTCGCATAGTCAAAATGCATGTACGTATGTTTCCATGGGTAACAATTATGCATACATGATGTGCATGGGAATTAACAGAGCGCCGTAACTAACACGCACGTTTTTAGATCTGTCAATATAAAGAAAAGCAAAACAAATATGCCTACAAAACCGATGAAAGTCATGTTAATAATAGAGTGAACGGTAATCTTTAAATGTACTCATATTTCTTTCTGCAAATAAACGCCTTTGTCTTTCTTTGTGGGGGTGTAATACACTCCTCTGCCTACCCCTTCGGGGATTACAGTCGTGATGTTACGTTTACGTTTTTTAAGTCTTTCTTTGTTTAGTATTATAAAAAAATTGATGCCTATTGTCAATGTTGAACATAAATAAACTGTCTCATATAATGTTCTCCATGATTATTGATGTAAATTTCGAAGATCCGCGTTACAATGATTTTGACAGAAAGGTCAAGGTTAACACAGCTCTAGTGGACGAAATTGTGATTACTTTTAATAAAAGTTAGAAGAGTCGAAAGAAGTCTATCAAGATCGCAGCCGGTGGATATCTTCAGCCCCTATCCCTAAACTAGGCGTGACGGAATAAATACAATAGGTAAATTTAATAGATTGCTACAGACTATGCATTCGCCAATAATTCTACTAATACAATGACGGTATTCGACCCTTGTTAAAAGCAGAGTTAAGAAAAGCAATAATATCATGGAAAAAAACCTTGATCAGCAGAGCACTATACTCAATTGTTTTTCCCGCGCAATCCTAAACCTAATTGAAATGAAATGGCACGATTCGATTCTATTGAGAATTGAAGGAATTGAAGACATCCTTACCCTTATCACACCCATTAGGAACATTATTTTCTGTTGCAGCCTGTTTATTAACTAGGGGCGGGTGTCTATATTTCCCGCTCTTTCCCCATACAATGGAAAGGGTCAAGGCGATTGCAGGAACAATTAAATGGTATAGGAGTAAAAGAGAGAAATTTTCCAGCATGTTGGCTTTTTTCCGCTTGCGCGGCTCATATTGTCTTTCTCAGCTTCGAGCTTTACCAATCAAGAGGCGCTATTTTCCCGCGCTTTCCTCCTATTATAGAGAATGGCAAAGTTCGAAGCGAGATTTAATGCCAAAATAACATATGCCAAAACACATATAAATATAAATATACAATATACATAACACCAAAGCGCGGTTTCTCTACTAGGATTACATAAATTAGGAACAGGCTATTATGTCGTCGTATTGTAACAAAATTTGACACATTATAAACTGCCTGAATTATACACAAACATTAAATGTATTTAAGATCTAGGCGGAAATTAAGACGGCTCAACTTTTTTCTCTGCCTATCTTCAAACGCGAAAAAAATAAACCAACTATACCTATTTGAAATTTAGTTTAATCATAAGAAAGGGCACTTAATCACTAAATAAGAAATAAATGATTGTGTGAAAGCAAATCATTTAGGCTGGCTACATAATATATAATTGAAAGTAAGTAAGTAAGCAAGCACGACAAGTTTGTAAGGACAGAGCTATTTGGCACTCAGTGCTTTGTGCCTACCCCGTTAGGGACCTGGCGTAGTGGCTATGTCTAAAGTAAGTATTATGATATGCGATTTTAATATAAGGCATTTCGGTATAGACAAAAAGACAATTTAATGAAATATGTAATAGGTACCCTTATTGGCACCAAAGTCATAAATATTGTAAATAACAAAGTGTGTTTTTTTCGTCTGGCTTTCTCTAGGTCTTTAGCCACCTAAAAGTTTATAAAGCCTGAGGAATAATAAAATATATCTACTTATTAAGCTGATGTGCTTCATGTACCTTTATTATTTATTGTCTATAAATACATATATTATGTGGTACTATTAAACTATCACAAATTCAATACTATTTACAAAATTATATATGAAGAGCAATGTGGAGGCGACTGAAATATCTTCTAACTTTTCTGTTAGCCTGATACCTCAGCGTATATGCAATGCCTTTATACGTAGGAAATATCTGTTTCGAATGCACCAGGTTCCAGACATGCGCTAAAGCACCTACCTATATCAGACATTTCTATAACTTATGATAGCTTAATACCCGAAACTATCTACTTAGTTCTTAATTCTAAGCAAGAAGAAGAAGAAGGATATTTTAGTTTACGTTGCAGCGTAATTAAAAATTTAATTGAGCACAGGCAAATTGTTACCGATAACGAAAACAATTTTCGTCTTTTGCTATCTACTCGTACATCCAAACTGCTAGTGCTTCTGCTTTATTCTGATATCCTAGTATTTGTATTTGTTAAATCATGTTGTTTATTATTATTATTAAATAATGTTTTGTAGTTTCGTCAAAACCGATATTTAGAATTTGTGGATTCGTGACACTAAGTGATTCGCGTGTTTTGGGGAAATCGTGTTTCTTAATTCAAATTTAAAAAAATATCGAAGTTTTGTGATGACTTCTATGCTCTCCAACATCATCACTAAATACCCAAAATAAGCTTTTTTTTCATTTGGTCCAAGCAATTATCAAACATGTCGTAGGTACTCTTGAGTCAAATATTCCCAAAAAAATTGCCAACTCCACTGGCCAAAATGCCATTCCCACAAAAATCAAGAAGAGGCCATTTAAGGTAGAATATTTGTAACTAAGCGGTATGTTTATCTAATTTAATTAATACGTTCAGTGTATGCGTCTGGTTACGTTTCCTACATTTTATGTTGTCCTGGTACTTCGTCGTTATGGAAATCAATACTACGCCGAAAGAGGAAGCGCGCAGAGTGCGCCGAAGTTTCACTGCCCCTTGCGCAATGAGTGAAATGGAAACCCTAGATTTTTTTATTACCGTAGCTATACCTCTCGTCACATACCACATATACAAATAACCCATATCTTACTTTTTATTTAGGAAAAACTACTATTGAGTGTCTTTTGTAATTAGAAACACAATAAATAGAAAATACCTACAAAAATGTAATGTTACATTTCTTATACTTGAAAACCGTGATTGTTCACTTCCTCTGGTTTGTATCGTTTCTCTTAAATTAAAAATATAATGACAGACGACGATGATAGAGAACGAAGTATATTTTATTTTAAGTAATATTGTGTTTACTAAAAATAAAATTTTAGCTCTAAATTGATAACGCGTGTGTACTCTGGTACTCTGCGTATTCATGCTTATAAAAATTTAAAACGCAATTATTGTCATTCGCATATTCTGTAACCATTAGTTATTATGAAATAACTGGAATTACTACTTATTACATTTAAATGATGAAAATTTGTGGAATTCGTAAATACGCCAACACAAAATCGGTTTTCATTTTCAAAGTTAGCTAAGTTTTAACGAAGTAAAAGAATAGTTCAAGCCGTTTTCTCTTTCTCAATTGTTGGCTTTTTGCCGTGTTCTGAAAAAGGAAACAAAATAATGAAATTAAAGTCAAATATCTTACGGATCACGACGTTGTTCTTTCAAACTATTTGAAAATGTTTTTCAACTTATTTGACTATCTTAATAAGCTGGTCAAAGACTGAGAATCCAATATATTAAGAAGATATCTAAATGTGGCTAGGCGTAGGTAAGTTTCAATATTTTGCGGCTATTTATATGATGAATCATAACACTTTTATCATCCCAAAGTGAACAGGCAACGCCGTCCAACATTAAAAGTATACTCGAATAAGCCATAGCCTGCCTCATTAGCCAAATGCACGAGACGATTTGAGTCCCAGCTCCGGAAGACTGGCCTATCTACTAGTCTTTGGAAATGTTGAATTGTGTATAAATTCTCAATCTCAAATTTCATCTCAAAATCTACTTAATTCAATTAGCAACATAAGGAGTTCAAGCGCTGTTTTTGTACGATATCTATACGTTATTTATGCATAGGTTTTGGTTCCATTACAAAAGTTTGAATTTGTGCTCACCTAATTGGTTTCCGTTTACCCAATAGTAGTATTTAATGGACGACTTGTCGCGCTTCGAAGCCTCATCCTTTAGCTTTGACTTAAGAGCTTTACGCAGAGTCCTCGCTGCTATATTTGAATAAGTCACATAACTGTAAACAAAACGGTAAAAGTTTTTTGATACTTTTTATGAAAAATGTGTAGGTAACCATGGTCAGGGCGGTGGCACCTTCTTTCTCTTGTTAGTACTAAGGACCTATGATAGTCGTAGAACCTTCATTTGGCAGTTAACAAGATCTGAGAAAAAGGAAAGTTGTGATACAACAATCGCCATAACACTACTTTGCTTAAGGCGAGGTACAACTTCGATTTGAATTTCGTTTTGACCCCCCTCACCCCCGCTGTGGGCGGAGCTAAAACA
>DWQT01004272.1:0-11440 GCA_018244895.1 Myscelus amystis hages
TTTCTTGATCTTACTATGTTTCATTGTGGAAGTTTTTATTACATTTGTAATTCGTTTCATTGGTATTTCAAGATCATTTTCCGTAGGTGTGTAAGTGTTATATTTTATTAATTTTTCTTTTTTCGTGGTTTTCAGCTGTTGTTTTCTGCTCAGCGTGGAGTAGAAAGCTTTTATAATATCTTCGTTACTGACCTGATCTTTTATACTATTGTATTTATTAGATTTAAATATTCTATTTCTATTTAGATCTTTGAAATGTGTTTGTTTAGACGGAAGTTTATTTTTGGAAAGTTCATTATCATATTTCATTTCCAGAATGTTGCCTTCTAAATTACTTGTAATTGGGATTTTCTCATTTCCTTTACTTGACTTATCTTGTATTTCTATGAATGAAACCGCAGTTGGATTTATATTATTAACAGTATTTGTGTATTGTTGAGATGTATATTTAGAATTTTCCATAATCAACGAATGTTGGAACGTAAGACTTTTTCGTCCTTGTAATCGATTAACAGTTTCATTTAAATGATTTTTATTAGTATTAAAAATTTTGGATAAGGAAATATTTGTACCATTCTCATTATTATTGCTTTGCCCCTTTTTTATTATTTTCATCATGGGTGTAGTAGCAAATAACACTTTGGTGCGGTAGTGATTTAATGGACAATTTAAAATCACCTTTGAATGATTCATCTTCGACGCGATAGTCAGTGTAGAAGTAGAAGTTGTTAAGACGTTACTGGTTGAAGAAATGGGTTGTTCATGTTTTTCCCAGAATTTTTTTATGTCGGCAGCACTAGATGTCCTCCAAGGCAGGACGTCTTGTTTTTCATCGTGATTCATTTTTGGAATGTCAAGGTTTTTCACTTCTTTTGTGTTTACTGTATAATTATGACCGATATTACTTTTTTTACGGCTCTCTGTTACTTGGTCTATTGGGCTATATACAGTATTGATTAATACGTTTTTAACGCAAGCGGTTGTATCCATATTTTTAATAGTTTCTGGATAATCCACTGTAGGTAAGACTGTATTCAAATTACTAACGATTAGTTTTTTATATTCCAACTTATGCGTTGAATAACCGTTAAGATAGCTCTTGTTGGCTTTTATGGTTAGATTGTCCTTAATCATTGCTTTTGAAGCAGGAGAAAATAATGCTTTAGTACTATTGTTATCTCTGGTTGAATTATGTTTTATCACGTTGCTCTTTAGTGTTCCTGGCCTTGCATTGTGTGGATCACTAACTGATATAATTTCTATTGTTGGTTTCCACGTCGATGTTATTGGCTTTAAGCTGTATACTGTTGATGGTTTCTCTAAATAATTATTATCCTCAATAATCACAGACACTTCACTACGTTTATCAGTAATTAAATTAGTAAATGAGTTTCTTCTAGAAAAGTTGAGAGGGTGAATAGTAAACATTGTATTAGTTTCTTTTAATGTTACTGCTATCTTACTAAGTGGTTGAGTCCACGTGTGTGATGGAGTAATTACGTTGTCTTTTGTAATATTATATAAGCTACTGGTACTTGTCTTCAGTTTATGTTGTAACGGAGATGCACTATTGTTATTATTAAAGTTATCTGTTGAACTCTCTCTCATAATAAGTATAGATGATTCTATGAATCCTTGTTTTATCGAAGCAACGGATAAATCGATATTACGGATACTTTCATGTTTTTTCTTTAAAAAGTTTATTTGTTGGGTTGCGTGCTCTTTTTTTCTATCTTCTGTAGCTTTAAGAAATGAAGAAGGTAACGTAAAAATCGGAATTTTTTCGGTGATATTATTCTTTTGCTTTTTGTCAAGGAAAGGTATAATGGTTGTACTGGTGTGCATCATTTTTTTCTCAACAGTTCTATTATGTAAAACATTTTTTTCCAACTGGCTTTCAAAATTATATTCAATGATTTTTTTATTTCTGGTTTCAGGATATACATCGCGTGTTAACGTATTAATCGGTGTCTTGGGCGGTAAAGTGGGTTTTAATATCCAGATTGGCCTTGTTGAATGAGTACCAACATCTGTGCTATATGAAAAACTATTGAGAAATTTGGTACCGTAAGAAAAATCAGTGTAGGTTATCGGACTAGACGTTAAACTGTCAATATCAGACTTTATTGTAAGTCCACGAGAATAGTCATCTTCTACGAATTTTGCTTTACGCAATCTGCTCGTATGTAGTATCTTTTCTGGCAGCGTTGTGTTTGTTAACACTAAATGATTTTTGTCTTGTTGTCTCTGTGTAAATGCTTCAACGCTTTTGAAACGATGTAACAGAGTAACGGTACGATCAGGTTTGGTTGCTGTAGAATCAGTTACACATAAACTTTTTGAAAAACTAGTAGCGGGCATTTGATGTGTAGTACTACTTTCTTTTACTAATGTACTCATAGAATTTAGTGATTTTTGTATAATGTTTTGCTGAGTGACGTTGTAAAAAGCAACGTCATGCTTATTATATAAGTTCTTAATCATTACTGGATCTTGTTTTTTATAACATTCTGATGTTATGCTTCTCGTGCTTGTTACTTGTACGTTGTATTTTGCTGACAAATTGCTATTATTTTTCTCTGATATATTTTGACTCTTTATACTTTCATTGTTTGTTATATTACAGTTTGTGCTGTTGTGCATTGTTCCTGTATTTTGAATCTTAAACATTTTAGTTATAAGATTTTTACCAGATTTATCAGTTTGTTTTACGAAGTCAATGTTTGTCTTTAAGGTTAGTGACACATTCTGTAATAGAGTTTTGGCTGGTATAACAGTCGGAGGTATAGCTCTACTATTATAATTTAAATCCTCGGTTTCATTTTTCATTACGTTTTTTATGCGAACATGAACACTATGCGATAGATCTGTCAAAGGGGTTTTCATATTTTCACTTGTACTCTCCATTGGTTTTGTAAAATGTAATATATTTTTGGCTGTCGTATTCTCAACCACGATAACACTAATGATATTTCGTACTGTTGTAGTGTTATCAGGCTCTACCATTATTTGTTTTTCCTGTTTCGAATAAATTGAAGGATAATTATCGATTTTTGTTTGATTCTGTCCAATAGGTATTACAGCATTATTTGTGTATTCTTTTTTACTCTTAATATTTAGAATTTCTTTTAAATTATTCAATTGACTAAATATCAGTTTCGGCTTTGGGTCATTTAGTGATTCATAGTTTTTTTGATTCAATTTTGTAGCAGTAATCATGTGTATGGATGCTTGTATCTTGTTATTTAAATGCTCATCAGTTACATCAGAGTTATTGTTTTTTCGTATCACAGGTATTATTTTCTCTCCATTATGACCAACGTCAGCATCATTTATCAAATTATAGTAAATCTGTTTTAGAAATTTGTCTTGAGAAGTCTGTTGTACATTACTGTTATCATTAAGTTTTGGTTCATAGATGGGAATTACCGATGAAAGGAAGTATTTAGAACTTGTTTCGTTATACAAACTTGTCTTTGTGCCATTTATATCTTGATTAACTGAGGATTCTGATTTTGGTAATGTGATTTCCACCGGAAATATGATTGTTTTGGAATTAAATTTTTGAATAGGTAGCCTTTTGGAATTGAAAGATGAAGAAGTCGCCTTATGTTTTATTGATGTAGATTCTATCGTTTTGTTGAGAATAATTTCAGAATCCTTTTCTTTAATCTTGAAGGTTACCGTAACATTTTTGCGTGTCTCAATATTTAAAGAAGATTTAGTCATATTACTGGTAGTCGGATCCTTAAAATTATCATGTTGGAAGCTAACAGTATACAATGACACAATATAAGGTGTAGTAGAGATATAGTATGTTGAAGGCGACTGTCGAGTATTTGTTAGGTTAATGGCGATAGGATCCATGGGCTTTGTAGTTGTATCATCCCAAATTAAAGGAAGATCTTTTCCGGTAGTACCGACAATTGTTTTTAATTTCACTGTAGTCGGCATAACTACATTTATTTCATTAGTTGCAGGTACTTTGTTTAGCCTAGTCCCTTTGATTATATGAGTTGTTATTTTAGAGGACATCTGTCTATTTCCATGTTTTTTATAGCCATTAGATTGTGTAGTTGGTATAAAAATATTACCGTTTTTAAAAGTACTAGGTATAATGCTTGCAATAGGTATAAACTTCGGATATGGAAAAATTTGAAGCTTGTTATTGCTATTAATTTGTAAATTATGAAACTTAGGAAGTCTTGTGTTCGTATTATTTTTTTCTGTATAAGCCAAAGTAACTCCAGCACTGCTGGGTATACTTTCAATATAGTTTCCAGCATAAGTTTTGGTTGAAATAACTTGTTCAGATGTTACTAAAATATTTTTCAAACTGGGATCAATGAAGTTTTCTGTAATTGAAAGATCGGGATCCGTTAAAATGTTGGTGTGTTTGATGGTTCTGGCTTGATGCTCAATAGGTTCTGTTATTAAAATTAGAGATTGCGGACTAAAAATGGTTTTGGAAAGAACATTATATCTCCGCTGACTATTTGGTGTTGAGACTGCATAATCAACAGCATCCATTGTAAGTTTATTATCAATGAGTCCCACCGGATTAGTTGTTGGTTTGGCAATCACGTCGGAATGCAGAAAACTGGACACTGTATAGTGGGAATTATTAAGTTTTGTTGGATATACCAGTATTTTTGAAATTAAATCGGTATTTTGAGGCTTAGAAGCAGTACGACCGGAGCCACTGTCAATCCACTGGTCACTCATGGTTTTGGGCGCTATTTTTGTATTTTCATATGTATAAATATTGTTGTATAAATTGGTAAACCTTCTTTGTTCATTAGCAATTCTTATTGGAGAAGACATTAGATACTGTTCATGGAAAATATCTGGTTGTTTATATTGCACCTGATTATCTTCTGTTGTTAACTTCGATTGTTGAGCTTCAGTGGTAGTAACGTAGAGTTCATTTGTCCTTGACCGATTATACACTGCTTTGATGCTTAAATCTCTATATTGAGGAGTAGAAATGTTGTAAATAAATCCCATCTGATATGTTGTATTTGCCACACTGTTTAAATGAGCAGGCATTGTTTGTAGCAAAGGTAAGTATTGTTTCTTTCCTTTATTGTCCATGACTTCTTCGGGTTGGAATTCTTGAAGCATTGTGGTTGTTTTACTTTTACCCGGTTCATTGTTTACATAAATGGTCACAGAGTTATTCAAATTAGTAATTCTCTTGTCAATTTTTTGATTTATTTTTTCGGTTATTTGTTTTACAAATGGCTGATCACTGAAATTGCTTTGTGCAATAAAATTGCTTTGCTTGCGTAGTATAATAAATTTCTTTTGAGTAATATTCGGGGATGTTACATTATAGTCAATGTCTCGCACAGTAGTAGGTGCAGTAGAATTGATATGCATGCCATAGATAAGGTTATTGGCATTGACATTGGATGGAGTAACTGCTATTAGCTCTTCTTTTCTGCTACTCATGGGCATGTTTTCTATATGTGTAAAAAAATTGTTTGTTATTGTGGTTTCCTCAATTAGATTCGTATTTTCGGATGTTTTAAAATAATTGTAACTGAAAGATACTGGTGACGTGATTTTTTTTCTATTTACAAGGAAAATTTTACGCTTCTTTGTTTTAAGTGGAAATTTGATTTTCATATACGAAAATTTTTGTCTATCTGTGATTATATTTTTACTAAAAGTTGTTTCATTTTTATTTCTGATCATCTCCGTTTTATATTTGTTTGAAGTTGTATTATTCATAATACCCGTATTTTCTGTGGATCCAAGAGTATTCTTAGTTAAATTACTTGACGTTAAATTAATATTTGAACAGTTCAAAGGAAAATTATTCAAATACGAACCTTTTGTTGATGAATTTAAATGAAACATTGAAATAGTAGTATTTTGTATTGTACTTGATTGATTCCAATAATGTGAAATCGACGTTTGCTCGTGATCGTCACTACGGATTCTCGATGCATTTAATGTTCTTGAGACATTTTCAGCTGAATTGTATATACTTTGCTCTAAGTTTTCTGATGGGGTATTCATAACAAAATTTTCTTTAAACTGTATTACCTGATTATTATTCAGTCTTAATGTTAGTTTATTATGGTTATTACCTAAATCAATAACAAGACGGTTCTTAAAGTTGTTTTCACTTGATACGTTTCTCTTTTTTGAATTTACCTCTATCCAATTTTCATTGAGTGATTGACCCGATTTATTGAAAGAATTTTCTTCATATCCAAAGGTACTTGTATGGAAGTAGTTCTTCTTATCATTCATAACATATTTGTGAGCTTTAATAGGAAAATTTTCTTCCGTTGCCACATGAGGTGAATATACAGTGATACTTGATGGGTTTATATGTTCCGTATTAAGATTCTTTTTGTCACTAATATTTACTGCATTATTCGAAAGTTCTAATTGTACTATTTTTTTCTCAGAAACCAATGATAAATCACTGTTAGTAGTAGACATATTGTAAGGATCACTTGCCTGCTTTAATACAGTTGCAATATTTTTTTCAGATGTTCCCTTAAAGTTAGTTCCGTTCAATGTCGAATGTTCTGTTTTACCGCTGTTGTTTTTTAATTGGTCACCAGATCCATCATAACTCAAATCCTTATTTTTCTCTTTCCGTGTAGTAATGTACACTGCTGCATTCTGTGTTTCTTTTCTCTTTAATGTGTGAAGAATATGACTGCCAAAAACATTCTTGTTAGGAGTTGAAGTATGGACGTATTCATCGTAAAATCTAGAGTCATGAGTATTAAACTTTACGGTCGACAGTTCAATATTTGTATGACTCGTCAGTTTTTTTGCTAATCCAGGAGTTATAGCATTATTTTTAAATATAGGATTTTTTCTTTTTAATGTTTCCTTTGATGTGATATCTGAATGTGACATTGTCTTGATTCGATGTTTAGATAGAGTTACATTTTTAGTAATATTTAGTTTAGGAAAAACATCCGTGGCCTTTTGTAATCCACTTGTACTCTGATGTTCCCAAGTTTTATAAATAGTTAACAGTTTTTGTGTCCTTGATCTTATTGTTGGAACATTGGCTGATATATACGACATCTGATCAATAGAGCCTTCTATGTGGTAAGTTGGTGTGAACGTTGTAGATTCGAAATAGCTGTTATTAAATATTGAAAAATTCCTATGAAAGTTTGAATCTTCTCTTGTAGTACTTATCGGCACTGTTTTTTCGGTTTCTATTGATGAATGTTCTTTTCCTAAACTCAACGTTAAATTACAGCTTGTATTTTTTGTTTCGTTTCTAACAGAATCACAATGAATCATATCATGTACTCCGGTTTCTTCTGGATGAGTATATCCTTCTGTAGTCTTGGCTTCTGAAGTCTGAATATGTTCATCATAAGGCATAAAACGGCTAGCATTATATTTTGTTACCTCCTTATTAATTTCTGCATAAGTTGTTTTATTTTGTGGTAACGTAGTTCTTGTAAAATGATTAGTAAAAAAATCACTTCTATTGTGAAATGGCTGATGTTTTGTAATGTTTAAATGTGATATGGGTGTGGTTCCAATTCTAGATTCTGTTGTGTATTCTGTAACAATTGCACTAAGAAAACCGTTATTTCCCTTCTGTGATCGATTCTTACCCTGATTTTCCAAGGTCTCAATAAAATTTAACATTTTGCGGGTAATTGACTGCTTAGTTGGAACAATTTCCCATAAATATGGCATTTTAACGGTAGTATATATCTTGTCATAAATTGGTGAACCAATAGTAGATTGGATATAACCATCGTCATGAAAAATTGAGATTTTTCTTTTGGAAATTAACGGTTTACGCTTAGTAGTTAGAGGTATATATTTTTCAAGTAAAAATGGATACACGTCAGTTTTTGTATTAATCGTACGACCTCCTCTTTCCATATTTGATTGTAATGTGGAGAATATATCGAAGTAAGTGTAAGAATCTTCAGTCACATCGTCTGCTATATTAGGATATGCTTTATCTGGTTTTAATGGTGCATTAAGCAGCGTGTACACGTTTCTGTTCGAATCTTTTAAAGAATAATAAAAATTAGGCGGTTTGAGTGTATTGAAAAGCATTTCTGGTATAGTGCTCAATAAATATGGAATATTATTTTTGGAATGTTTGTACTTTGAGATAAATTTGTCATTATATGGTGGCAAAGACGTAGTAGTTTGAATACCATAAGAATCGGAATATTGCAAAGTTCCTATTTTCATTCTTTGAGAAAATAAAGTTATTTTTTCATTACTATCACTTTTATTGTTTTCTAATGATCCTAAAATCCCATGCCCTTTGAAATCTGCAAAGTTTGCAAGGTTCGAGTCTTTGCTAAAGTACGCTCTTTCAGAAATTGTATTTGTTGTATTAGTATTTTTTGTGGAATTATCGGTCTTATTATGTACATTTAGATTGCGTGAATATTTTTTAGTGAACTTATTTAACGAATCAGTATAGTTTAGATTGGGTTGCAGGATTTTTTCACTACATTTAGATGTTGATGTTACTGTGAAATTATTTGTTTCATTATATGATTGTTTTTTATTCATTTTGGTAGTTTTAGGTACTTTTAGGTCTTGGGTTTCAGGTTTTATGAGATTCTTGCTTTTATTTGATAGTGAATTGGCTACAGTTGTAGTCAAAAAGTAATAGCGAGCCAATGTTACTCTATTTCTTGGTTGACTATTGCTGTAACCAGAGGAAAAAGTATCATTTTCCAAACTCTTTCCTTTAACGAAGTTTTTAATACAAAAATCTAAATTTGTAAAACAACCAGAACGGTTTTTTTCATTGCCAAGTATGTCAGGTTCACGAACAGATTTATTTCGATCTTTTTCCTTTCCGTCATATAATTTAAATATTTTTCTTATTTTAGTTATAGTCTTTTTATAATCGACGTCAATATTATCACTTTTCATATTGTCGTTATTGCTAAGCTTCCTACTGGACGGGTATAAAGTATTTTCAATAGCATTATCTTCATTATTCAAATTACAAATAAAAAGAGTAGAGTTAGAGCAGCACATTCTAGTGTAATCTTGTTCGTTTTCAACAAAATAATTGATATACATCTTTATTGTACCTTTTCGGCGCAGAAGCTTAAAATCTTTTATTTTATTATCTTGCCATTTCTTCGCCAAAAACTTGTATATTGAAAGCAGTATACAATCTGGCACGGGAGTTGTTTTAGTTAATTTTCCATTAAGTTTTTCAAAATTATGGTCTATTACATCAATGTCCACGGAATAATTTCCGTAGATCATTTTTTCTATTTCTACTTCACTTACTGTTGAAGAATCGTTGCCAGAGTTTTGTTTGTTTATATCTGATTGTAATGTGATTATAATTACAGAATTTGGTAATACAATGTCAAATTTTTCACTTTGCTGCCATATACTGAACTTTCGTAAACCATATTGATGATTTTCTTTCGTTTCTATTAGTATTTTATGCACTATATCAAGTTTATTTTTGTATAGTTTATAAACATTATCGATATTTTCTGATCTATTACGTAATTTTTCAATAGAGTTCTTGTCATATTTCAATTTATTTATGGAGCAACGATCTCTTTCGTATTTCATATCACTATTTAGTAGTTCTTTATCAATATATTTTTTAAAATTCAAGCAAGTCCTGTTGTAAATCCTTTTAAATTTATTTTCATTTTGTTTTTTATATTCCTCCAAAAAATTTACTTCTCCATTGAAGCTGCCTTCCGTTAATTTGAGTGTTTTATGCATGCACACACATAAGCTTTTTAATAATTTTAACGTCACAGCGAACAAACGCTCGTCACTGCCAGCTTCGTTTAACAGCTGCAATATTCTCGTTGACACTTCACCATCATTAAAATTATTGCTTGACACTTTTACTAGACAATGATTCTGCATAACTAAATATAGAAGATAAAGTAATGAATAAACCCATAAGGTTGAATACATTTCTAGTAAGGTTGAGATTTATTTATTTGAGTCATGTTGATTGTTCGGGTATCCCGCAGTGCACTGCAGGCTCGGAACAATGCTGCCCACGTAATGTTATTGTTTACAGTTATGAGTTTCTGAAGGGAAATGTTTGTTGTAGCTGCCGATAAGCCAGTGCACATGTATTCAAATTTAAACCGTTGACATTTCACAAGCCAGTTACAATATTCTTAAGCTTATCTAAAATTAACAAACACTATTAAGACCGGAAAGAAGTAGCTTCTCTATTTAATTACTAATTGTATTAGTTTCCTGGCATACATATTTACCACACCTAATTATGCGGCCAGCGAAATAAATTATTAATACATAGATTTTTTGACCTTATCGCCGGCCGAACAATGTTACATCTAGTCGTACAGTTGGATGTGTTCTTCACGCGTGCAAACGATTCAACTTACCCAGTTATTCAGCTCCTTCTGTCGATCCTGCAGCATACTCTGCAGCTTCGGACCCAGTTCCTCCATGAAGGACTTCACCAGTCCTTGTGTATTCTCCAGCTGCTTTTGGGTCACGATCACTGCAGCAAAGTCCAGGTACGAATCCATGGTGGCCTGCAGGTCCGGCACCGGAAGCTTCGGAAGTTGGATATCCTATAGAGACAGAAAAAAAAGATACTATATTCATTAAACGATACTGCAACATAGAAAAAAGTTCATAATATCTACTTAATAATAGATATTGCTGCAGAGTGACGCAATGAATACACATTCACTCTTAGCGCGGCCACTGATCCTTAGTGTGACCCGTTTTTTAGCTCAATTCGGACAGCTTGTGTGACTGATATTCCTTTTTTTACTGCATTTCTGAAAATCCACGTTGTGGTAGCATATTAGTACTCCTGCAGTCCCAGGAAAACCCGTTTTAAGTAGAGGGGGTTAAAGACAACGTTGCAGTCAAATAGACATAAAGAATACAATATGATTGCGTCTGCGATTGGCTGTTTTCTAAATTGACAACTTGAATGTATCATAATATCGGTCATTTAGTTAGCAAACTGTTACATGTTTTGTTCATATAGAATCGTTAGAAACAGTTCGTAATTTCGTATAATTGTAATGTTGATTGTTTGCGTTAAAGTTCTTATTCATTTGAAAGTCTTTGTTTCCTTTATTCATCGAGTAATTAAGAAGCCAATAACCCAGATGCTTTCATGAGAATAGACCGAGTTCCACTCACTTGAAAGTCCTCGTCCTCCGTCCCGTACACCTGGGTGCTGAGCCATTTCTTGGGCAACGACAACAGAGACTCGCCCCATCCTGGAACAACACATACGTATACCTATACTATGGACAACACTAATTACTACGGAGAACGTTGAAACAAACAAAAGACAAAGATAAAAGACAAAAGACATTTATACGGGTACATTCGAAGATCTTACAAAGTTATTAGTTCAATCCATATTTTGCCTTTTAGGGCATACAAATTAAAGATATAAGCTTATAATTATAAATTATTTACT
>DWQT01004273.1:0-11440 GCA_018244895.1 Myscelus amystis hages
CGGAAGGCGGCGTTCCGGACACATTCCATCAAAATGTGCATTAGGTCCTCCGAAACACCGCATTGCTCGCAGTTCGGCGAGGGGACCTTTTTCATCAGGAACGCAAACTACTTTTTAGTTTCGAAGTCGGTTTTTCATAACGTAGTTATTTTTATTTTACAGTCTCGTAAATCTACTTTCACTTCAGAATATTTTCTAGGGTCGAGGACCGCGTGTCGGAAAATGATCGTGCGGAGGTGAAGCAGTCCGAGCGGTCACAGAGGAAGCTGCGGAGGGCGCGCCCGCGGAGGGGCGGCGATGGTATGAGAGGTTTATTTATTGTTCGAAAGCGATATCGACGGCTCGGGGTACCTTTAAAAGTACGTCCCTGTTTATGAGGAATGTTCTTAAAATAAATCGTTCGGACGATGCGGGCGACGCCGCGGGGCGGCCCGTACTCGTGCGAGTATTCCCGGGCAGGTGACGGGGGCATCGGCGCCGCGGCCGAGTAGCCGCGAGCGGCGGGGGCCGCCCGGACTCCACCCGCCGCATGCGCCGGCTCTTGACCCGCGTGTTGAATTGAATTTAATTAAAATATTGTAAATGAAAATATACGATAAATACGAATGCTGCCGAATGGCGCGTCATCCTACATCCGCCCGCGCGCGTCGCTGACCTTGACCTGCACTTGTATTTTTTACGATAGTGAAGTATAAAACGAGCACTTTGTATTCGAAAGTAACATTAAGACGGTTAGTAAATTTGCTGCGAATACATTGGAATCGCAGAGCTCGACGATTATTCGTTATAGACTACATATAAATGAAGCGTTTGTAATACCTAAGTTAAAACAATACGAAAGATCTGTAATACGAGACAGAGTAGTTTCTCTACTGAGCTCTCGATATTAAGTTTCACTTAAAAAAAATTCATACGGACCATACAATGAGAAGAAACTTTAATACGAATCACACGATTTGATCTGTATTTGTCTTTTCCAAAGAGTAATATTAAATGTTAGCTTTCGTAAGGTTCCGTAAGTTTTTATCGGAAAAAGGGACGTGGAGCCTCGGCCGGGACGGCGCCGATAGTTTGTTGAGGCCTCCGTGCGGTCGCGGCCGTGGACAGCGCGCGCCCCGACTCAAAAGCCTCCGGGACTCATGTTATATTTAAAAGCAATGCAACCGCAAACTAAACGCGGCGCGGTCGCCGTCTGGGAAAGGATCATTGGTGTATTTTTATAAACAACGAGTAGTGCGCGTCGCCGGAGCGTGGTGAGAACTTCGAATACTATCAAGAATAGGGGTCTACGAACTATTTCCAATTTCGGTATGCAATGAACACGTAGTAGATCGATTTTCTTTTAATAAAATAATGATGCTACGAAAACCCTTACAAGTGAATGACAAATTGAATCTCTTCAGGTCTCGTGTCCCGTGTAGCCGTGCCTTGCGGTCCGGCGCGGCCCGCGTGTTCCGCGCGCTCGCCGGCACTTTTCATATTTCCTGTTTTCAAAGAAACTCTCTACATTTGACGTACTTTTGTGCAGATTTTTCATTCGGGCGGTTAGTTCAGCGGCCAGTTCGCTTGTGAAAAAATGATTTCTAACAAAACCTCGCTTACTGTAGGTTAAAATTGGTAAAGCCCTTCATGTTGAATTTCACCATTTTATAAATGGAAGATGAGACGTCAATGTGAATTAATTGCAAACTGTTCGGCAATTTCTTTTAAAGAAATTCTGAAGGTACATTTTGCCAAGAGCAAGTAAAACCTTCAGCCCGTTCGCTATCGAACAGAACGACGGCCCTTTTTTAGAAAATGCACACGAATTGCTTTCAACTACATACATTTATAATCCCTCAAAGTATATCCTTAATTGTTATTGTGAATTAATATCCTTCCTGCCGCTCTCACATCACACCGGTCCGCCAACCCCCAACGTCCGCCGCGTAGCGCCCTGTTCGGCGGCGTGTTCCGGTGGAGATCCTGGAGTCCCCCGCATAGCGCAGAAGGCCCCCGAGCGGGTTTAGTGCCCCACATACACCCCATATAACCTAATGCAGTTGCTGAAAGAGCAGCTCAGAGGCGTCAAGCTTTCACTACATACGTAGGGTGTATTTAAAAATGCTGCATTTGAGTATGACGCGGTCTCAGACTACGGTAGTCATAGGCTTATAAAAATGGAGAGAATGGGTAAGGAGGGTAGATGTTGTAAAGCGTTAAAATGGACGGAAGAAGCACATTTAAATTTTAAACTTTACATTTTAAGTCCTGCAGCTATTTATCAATGCATCCAAAATGTATCATTTGGGAAACAACTCATTATTAAAATTTAATTCTCGTAACCACGCGGGCAACGCCGCGGGTAACAGCTAGTTTTCAAATAAACGTTATCTATTCGTTATATCTGAATATGACGCAATTCTTCCTCCACATGAGAGTCTACGTCAACGGTAAGCTTACACGACGTTGTAAAATAAATAAAGCTAGCGGAGAAATGAGCTTCACACGCAACGACACAAACTTGGTCGTTACTCGTATGGTTGATAGACCAATAAATTATAGTTATGATTTAAGTTTTGAGCGACTGCTCTTCCTTCGTGGGTTCGATTTCCACTGAAGTGTTCGAGTACAAGTACCTATTTATTATGTGGCTCAGTTATGGTGTTAATTATATTGAAGCTTTCGACTAATCTCAATCTTCTAAATCTAAATTAGTAGAAAAGTGAACTTTAAACTTAGCGCTTAACGTTTAAACTAAAATGACCTGACACGCTTTAATTAAAATCTATCTCTATCTTTAATAATAGCTAACAAATAAATAGGTATTTTAAATAGAACCAGATTCCGTATCGATAAATGTTAAGTAAATGAACTGTATTGCGAAACAATACTTGTCTTGGTGTAAAAATTCTTGCCTGTGTTTAAAAAGAAACAAGATTTCTTTTTTTTTATAATACATGCCTCCGCGTCGAACGTTGTAAATGTGCATATTTCGGTGTGTAATAGAGCATGATTAATGAACACCATTTATTAGGTTTGTAATATAATTATGTATGGAATTCGCGCTGTGTTGATTAAAGGTGCGTTTTTAAAACAGTTGGGATTCAGTTTCACTAAGTTACTATATAAAGTGTCTACAGTTAATTCAAAATCGATATATAGTTCCACGTAAAATGAATTTGTGCTGAAGTTTTACCTTAAATTACATTTAGGCATCCTCCTGTAACTACCATACATTAACTAATGCAAGACATTATGTTTCGTATTACACCATCGGTTTCCCCGTAAATATGCTGTTGTCAGTCTTCACCGATCCCATACGAACTACATTCGAATCCGTTCAGTGGAATTAACTTCCGTATGAAGTATCCCCATAGCGACATGAAGCTCTTCAAACAATGCATAATAGGAACTTCGGAGAGCTGGCTCTGCGCCAGTGGTCTCATACTCTTATTTCACATACGATAGCCGATACCCACTCATCGAGTTTCTGAACGTACGGAAAAAAAGACAAAAAATGTTAGCAACGGCGGGCTCCGGATCTATTTTGTATACCATTTTTTTGCCATTATACTTTAGATTTCGAACCGAACCTCTCCAATATAATCCGCTTTTACGGACATATTCAGAACATTTTGGGATTTACTTAGGTCGCGCCGGACGGCCGCGGCGTATTTCAAAGAACGGCGACAAAAACGACCGGAAGTCCCGCGGGCCTCCCTTGCGGCGCTCGGGTCGGCCCGTGCATTATGTAAAAAATATTCGCTTAGATAATTTTCTGATAGAATAGTTTCAAGTAGTTAACAAACTTGTAAAATATGGTTTCGGTCACAACTACGCAAAATCTAGTCAATACGAAATTAAACGAAAATAATTAATTAAAGGCTTTAAAGATTTTATTTACAAGTTCCAGTTTTGTTTCGATATGTTTATAAAAATTATGCATTTACTGTTCAAACAGATCATAAATTTTGATGAACACAAATGTTTTGTTTCATATCCGATTGAAAAAATATCTATTCAATATTTAGCTACATAATATACATTTATCCACCTCACTCTCTCTCCGAAACATGCATGCACAAGACATGCCTTTATGCGTGTTCTGTACTAAAAGCTTTCCGAAAAATTATATTTATTTTTTATAATATAAGCAAATGAATAATATTTATTTTGGAGATGTGTAACCGTAATTTAATATAACGTTCAATTCTATTCATAGAAAATGCCCGTTAAATGGCAAACATTGACAAAGAGGGGTCGGAAATACCGTCGATCGGGCGCGTCAAGATCAGAACACCCCGCCGTGTAATGAACGGTTATGTAATATATCAGTTCACTTTATATTAAGAAATCGCATCATACGGCTAAACGGAACCTGTAAAGTAAATGGAAAATCGCTTATCTTTTATATGGAAGTTCCTGCAGTTTTACGTAAATGTTACCAATGAATTGTATTTTATGTTTTTTATTAAAACAAAACAGTAACAATGTTCGTAATTAAAGTATACAAATGTACGGCTTTTGAGCTTTATCGTACAGGCAACGGGGTATGCTGCCTTAGTTTAATGGTATCAGTAAAATGCAAGGTATTTAAAAACCTTTTCGTTGTTTATACACCGCTCGTTCAAGTAAGATCGCAGGATTCAATTCCCACTCACGATAAAAACTTGAGACAGACAATACCAATTCTATGGATGTATGTTATGTAGGTACATAGGCATCTTTGGATTTCTAGCGCATTCGTTCTTATGTATATAGGGTTTAAACATTTCAAATTAAATTATATATTAAATGTAGTACCGCTCTCCTTCTTGCTGACCTTTGACCTGACCTCGAGTAGGACTTTAGTCTTATTTGAGGTTTAATACTAATGACTATGGGTTGCCATGAAAATTTAACTAACCCTTTAATCGCAATAGTCAGTTCCTTAACTAATAACAGTGATTTTGTACATAGTCCATTTTAATTTAAAAAGTCTAAATTATTGTAAAGCACTTATGTGTACGTATGGACGTATATAGCTGTCTTTTATCGGCCTTAGATACTAACCAGGCTAAGGCAGTCCAGGGAATGAAGTTGATGAAAAACGACTCAACGCTCAATAAAATTAGCTGTGATGGAATAAGGCTTTAGTTCGATATTGACAGCAACGGACAGCATATCGCTTGCGCCACTGTCAGCCCGCTGTCATCCGCTGACAAATTGAGTTTAATAACTATTGCAGTAGTATTGAAATAGCGTTGTAATTATTTATATTATGTATTGATTTGAGTACCACAGAAAATATTTTAGTGAAAGTTTCGATTTTTAAAACACATTTCGCTTCTCGTTTATGGACGTATTTTAAAGTAGACGTAAGAGCGGAAATAACATTAGGAACAAATGTTGTGGTTATTTAAATAAAAAGCGTCAAATTAAAGGAATAAATTTACACGTTACTGTGTATACATTACGAATATAATGTTATAATCTTTTCATAATTTTAGCTGGCTAGCAGTATTTTGTTAATTGAAATAATGGTAGGGAGCAAAATATTATTAATTTAGATAGATTGTAAGCAATTGCACACTTAACTTTGTGTTATATTAATACGTAAAGATGTTCAAGTTTCGGGCCATTACTAGCGAGAATACTAAATGGTCATAAAGTAGAGTATGTAGCAAGTTCTACTTGAAGTTTCTAAGCTGCTAAACTTAATTATGTGAGTTGACGGTACTCTGGTGAGAGGCGATATATTGCTAACCACACATAATGAATTAGTTTAAAGTGATTTTTATACATCCGTATACTTTTTAGTGCAATGATTTTTATATCCCACAGCTGTTCCTGAATCTACCACGCTGCTCCACTGTGGATTGGAGGACAAGGTTCTCTGTGAGATGTTTTAAACCGCGCGACTGAGAACACAATTGAAACTCCCATATTTTAACAGTAAACTCACAAACCAATTGACCAAAATATAATCTGTATTGCGTGCACCAACGAGCGCAATTCGCATGACCATTAATCGTATATAAATCACCTTTCGGTACACTGTGGGCGCCAATAAACTATTCCGTGCATAAAAGCTTACAATTTATGCAGGACTGTTGCATTTGTCAAGGGAATTTAGTTGGAAATACGAATGGGAATATGACAGTTATGTATGTAACGTTTGTTACCATGTAAGGGTCAGTCGAGATAATAATAATTAGGACAATTCCAAACACGGCTACCCGATTTCGATTAAAGCAATAAATACATTTGTTAGTAATCGGAGAGCTGATAATTACTTAATTTGTAATCAGATCGTCGTCTGAATGATTATCCAATTATGATTACTTAATTTGCAATGTATTTAGAATTATTCAGTTCTTGCAGTACTATGAATTCTAAGATTACTCACATGAAATAGTAACAGGAAACTCATCTGGAACTCGTTAGCACTATATCGTTAATTACACCGAGCGCACTCCACTGCTGCTAACACCGTTAAATGCCCCTCTTTCTAATTTGCTGCAACTGGTTCTTGTACACGGAATGTCGAAGTAACGGGACTTGATTTGCAACACGGATGGGTTCAGACCAATGCTTCATGAATGATGTCACTTGTTAAATAGAGAAAGATAAGAAAAAACATTACTTTTTATAAAGAATCGTTTCAAACAAGTTCGTATAATTGATGACATACAGAATATCTAAGCACAGTTTAAATACAATGTCACTATTATTCCTCTTGAAAAATACCCTTTATCCAAATAAAACTTCAGTCATATTTTAATACATTAACTGTAGTGAACGGTATGAGTTGGCCCGCACGGTCTGGGCTGACAAATTGTAAAAGTGACTTGCATTTGTTATTTAATAACAAGAACAGTTCTCCTGTTTATTTAAACTATTATTTAATTATTTAAAGTGAATTATTTTATTCAATGAAATGGAATAAAGCTTAACTTTTATTTGGGTTTTTGAATTGTAAAGTTTTAACCCAATAAAGTCGCTCTTCATCAGCTTTCTTCTCATGTAAATGAACAATGTTCCTGCGTCTTTGAAGAGGCGATGTAGTGTTTCCTATCTCCCATAAATATATCTGTAAGCAAGTAATGAACTGTCACGTGTTTCAGGTGAAACACGTTATCGCGCTGTATCTTTTCCAAACACGCCGTCCATACATAAGATTGAGATCGGGCACACGTCGCCAGTTTCAAACTTGTTATCTCTTAGAAGCTATTAAATAGATATAGAAGGCGAGTCACGTCTGCGGTTAATGCGATGCCAAATCACCCTTGTTCTGTTTTGGAAACCGTTATTTTGTTCGTGAGTTTCGGATATTGAAGGGTTTGTGTACCTGCCGTTATCTTGTGGCCGATAAATCCAATTTGAATTGGTACGTGGCTGTTATTGTAGCTCGGATGAATCGGTTGATAATTGGTGCCGGTTCGAATCACGTTTGATCGGTGATTTCCACTTATGCATCTAAAACAGCGCTTAAAAGATTTGCTTCTTATATGCCACGCCTATTTCTTAAAGGGCAGGCAGCGGAGCTTCCACCCGCTGTAGTCCTGTCATACTTTTTTCGACTTTCATCATAGTCAGGCTTATCTATTAATCCTGTTTTTGGCCAGACATTAGTTAATCATAATCCATTAATAAACATGTAAAGTACAAGAACATTTAGCTGAGAATGCCATCCGTAGAATATAAACACATGTCACAACAAATATGCTCCATGCAAATATGAATTTCTTGCTCTGCTTTCGGCGAATGCAAATATAGTCTAGGTACACAATTACAAATCTCAACAACAACAACTCTGTAGAATAACATTTAGTACATATATCAACATAAATCATATCAGATGTTGAATGTTCATAACAAAATTTCCGCATCAATTTAATCGCCATTCGGTATACCGGAACATTACCCTAAACTCGTATAAACAATCAAGGCGCGCCAACCGGCCCAATAAATTCCATATCAGAACCCCAATTTCGAATCTCATTATCGCGGCCGCCGCAACCTGACCGTACCGTTAATTCGATATCCACGTATTGGATATTAAGAAACCTTCGCTTTATATAAATAATTCAGAGTTCAAACCCAATATATAATCCTTTTACCATTATCACGATCGTATTTATAAAAGATTTAAAATGTTACTGAAATTCAAATACAAATTGGTCATTATTATACGGTACACACACTTAATGAACGTCCAACATTTTATATGTAGTTATCATTCATCGTTTTGCGCGCGCCGCGGGCTGTGGTGGACCGGGAGGAAAAACGCGACCAAAAGACTCCCAACACTCTATTAAAATAAAAGAAAAAATGATTACATTCCACTAAACTCTTATTGTTGTTAGCACACAAAAAGGTTTCATCCTTTTGCGGGTTGACAAGGTTTTTGGACTGGGTTGTTACCATAAGATTCGTTTGTAAATTCTATTTGAGATCACACAGTGGTTTCAGAAGTTTAAATGGATAAGCGGCGGCAGGTCTCCTGCCGTTAGCACTAATGCGCATGGCTTATAGCATGAGTCTTCCATTTCACGCAGTTGACTTGTTTCTATGTACATTATGAATTGAAATCGTAACTCTTAGCAATTTCATGGTTAATATGTATATGAGGCGGTAGTAATTTTGTAATTTGGTAAAATGTAGGTAAGTCCTTTCCTCCAATATAAATACCGAAAATCTATGTAAAAGTAGCACAGTTCAGAAAACTATACATGAATTAAAGTGTTATTTGATATTTAAGCTGTGTATTCTAATGGCAATCTGAAATCCGTGTTTCCATAAACAAAACATAACCCATGACCTATTTTAAAATCTTCCTTAGTTCTATCATAAAGCTAAATGTCCTTTCCGACCCTTTTAGGGATTCCGGAGGCGATACCTTAATCTGTACCAAGCGTAGGTTCGGCGGACAGAAACACTTTACCTAAAATCCTATTTTGCTTTACATTGCCGATTTGAACAATATCAATATTATCACATTGCTTTACAACGAGCAATGTATGTGTGCAGCTACTGAAAATTATTCGTTTCAATATTTTAGTGGATGTTCCTCATTACACACAGAGTTCAATTCGCACCTAACTAAAGACAAACTAAGCGAGCGTTTAAGATAAACGACATCCGTAGGGATATCCTCGTGTGAACGGAGCTTCTGGCGATGGCCTGTTTTTGATGTTCTAATGGGTTTCTTGAAAAAAGCGGGTTTTGTTTGTGGTAAGTGAATCATAAATAAGGTTTGGTTTCGTAGTCAGATGGTGAAATTTAGATAGATTTGAAGGCTTAGTCTAGAAATGTTTGAATGAGGAGCTGGTGTGTCTTTTTTCTACTACAGATTCAAATGTATGCGATATCGCGAGATTTAAAATTTATAGGAAGCTTAATAGAGATTATATAAATTGATTTCTCAGGCGGAATTATATTAATAATTCAATAGAAAGTTCAGTGAATTCAAGATTCAATCTAGGGTCGGTAGTTGACGCGCGCGGAGCTGTTATTAAATCCCCGAGAGGCGGTACAGCAGCGGTTCAACTCGATATTACTACTCTCATTAATGTGCTGACTGTACTTTTGCGTTGTGCAGATACTGTATTTTTCTCGTTATCGATTTTAATAAACAATTTTATACTATTCATATGAATAAAGACGAGTTCAGGAAAGAGCTCTTGTTTAAAGCCGGCATTTCATTCTCAACTCGGATGTTGGAAGTGTCCTTAGGTTGGTTGGTTGTTAGGTTTGATTCTAATATCTCGAAGTCTTTTACTGGAGTTTTTATAGAATAGATTTATCTCAGTTGTTAGTTAGTAAGGATTAGAAATGTAATTTCTCCAGTATGTAAATTATAAATAAATCGACTGATATTTTAAATGTCAAGCATAACAGGACTTAAAATACCAGTACGGGTAATTTTGTAGCTGTAACCCTTTACGGAGCTTCCTTCTATATTGATGGAGATCCCTGGACTTAATACAATCGGTTGATCCCTTTTTTCCAAAGTTTTTAATCCTCCGTTAATCTGCTTAAAGGTATTCGCCGCCTAATGATTTTCGTACCATGGTTCGATGGTGAAAGTTACACAATTTGGTCTAGTATCGAAATCATAATTAGAGCCTTGCTTATCTTGTGGATAATAAGCGGGAAAGTCTATGTCCTAATGGGGTCAGGCAGAAACTAGGGATAAGATCAAAGATCTTTATTCATCAAAGTCTTCATAAAGGATTTATACGTAAAAGGTACTCTCGGCCTTCAATTAAGACATCTCCGGTTTTACTTCGAACAATACGATCTCCGTAATACTCGTACATTTCAACGTCGACCGACGTGGTACTTCCCAACAATTTATACAAAGCCCCCAATTCTAAGTGGCCCCTCAGCTTAGATAATAAGGCCGTCGATCAATATGTCCCTTCCAATAATAAATGCAAATGAAAACAGCTTGCTGAATTATGCACGGTCCATCCCGATATCGAATTAGACCAGTAGCCTGTGATCGCCGTTTATGTGGAATATACGGCACGATTCTACTGGCTTTTGCGCTGCTTTTATTTTGTTTACATTATCTAATTTTATTTTTTCTTTATTTCACCTTTCTATGTAAACGTATGTTCACGTATTTCGTAAAACTGCTATGAATGTTCTGTACAACAAAGATAGTGTTATTGGTTATGATAATTTTATCATTTCCTGTCTATCTCGTTGTCCAAGTTATCGTTGATTTTATTAATTTTTTTCGATTACCTTTAGTTAGTTAAGTAAAAATGTCAATTACATAACTAGTTCGGCCTCAATCACAATATAGGAGCATAATTTACCTGCATGACAGGCGTTTTCTCATTTGCTGATATATTTCCATTGTTTGGACCTACACGCACTACTCCGAAACACTTCACCTCACGTCCGTCACCGCCGTCAGTAAAGTCAACTGAGTTTTTGTTGACGCTGTTCAATTTGTTCTCCGCGAAGGGCGGCTCTGAATTAATTAATTCATCTCCCGCCCCAATACTATGGTCCTTTGTTTTTGATTATTACACAGATTGCTTTTTGAACGGCGCGTAATTGTGAAACGGGTTCCGTATTAATTTACATTTCAGTTCCTTACAAATACAATTACTGAAAATACGAAATTACTGAATTTAATTCTCCATTAAAGGACACTAAATCCAATTGTTCCTCAATTGTCGGAACAGTTCTGTACGTATATACAGGGTGCCCTCTGTTAAGACGCGATGTTTAAGATACTTCAAACGGCTTTATCCGTCTACTTTACAAATCTGTAGAATTTCGTTTGTTAAGTCGTAGGTACTTAAGTCTACTTTGTGCGTAATTTGCGATAATTACTACCCATGAATAAACGCAGCAGTCGCTACGATTTTTGGTGCATTGTTCGCCTTTTAGGAAGGAATTTGATGGAGAAATTTTAAATTACCTCAAAGGAACCTAAAAAATTTAGAACCGAAAA
>DWQT01004274.1:0-11438 GCA_018244895.1 Myscelus amystis hages
GATTAGCGCGTTCAAACAATCAAACAACCAAACAATCAAACAAACTCTTCAGCTTTATATTATTAGTATAGAAGTATGGATTATTTACATTTACGATGTTAATAATGATAAGTTTAACATCAGTGTGATATTTAATAAACTACTTAACAGATCTAGAGATATACATTCGATAATCTAAATCGATTATTATATACGCGTAAAACATAAATACAATAGGAATTGCGGCATACATTTGTACTAGCGGTATTTTTTCCATCGAAATGGTAGTTTAATGTTAACGCGATAAGCGTATGTAAGGTAAGGTAAGGTACTATGTGGTGAGTAGTTTAACATTGCTCTTTAAGATGAAACGAACACGTATTGCAAGGAAAATACGTTAAGAATAACATTTGCATAATATTCAAGGGCAGCGGTTATTTAATTACTCATGTAAAATAAGTAAAGCAATTTATGTGAAAAATTCAATTCTAAAGTACAAGGATCGAAGACAAAGCAAAACATTTCGAATAACTTAAAGTTTATTAAGATGCACTTAGATTACATTCGGATAACAAACATTGTATATTTAATGTATGGCAAGCCTAGAAATAACACAACTACGAGAAGAAGAACTTCTTTTTAACGGAGACAAGAAGAATTAAATAAATTATTACCATATCTTCACGCAAGGTCCCTAACAGAAAGCACCGATTACACAATATCTCTATCTTTCCAAACTTGCCTTACTTCGTCTACATTCATCACACTGTATGCCTACATATCCGAAATTTCATAATCATGTTATTGTACAGTACCTCATTGATGAGTTCCCTGACGTCCTTCAGCTGTCTGAAGAGTCGAACTATCTTGTCGGAGACCTCGTTGCTGGTAACCACAGTATCTTCCTTCTCCCATACTGACGCGACGCAGTGGCCCACCGCACCGCAGTCAGCGGCAGATCTGATTAAGAGAACATTTCTTTTTGACTATTGCTCATAACTAGATCGTGTAAGAGATCATAATGTGAGGGTTTAAGGCCATAACCTACCGCGCTGGCCAAGTAGATTGGTAGACTTTATATACCTCAATAAATATTATATACTTTATAACATCTCTAAGGTGTGCAGGTTTCATCAAGATGTTTTCATCACCGTTATAAAAAGCGAATTCAAATTTTTAGTTATAAAACACACGTAACAACTCAGAGGTGAGGCCCGGCTCGAACCCAGTCGGCCTGAGTGGGAGACTGGATTTCAAAGCCCTAGGCTATCACTACTTTTAGTATACGTACGTAAAAATTGAATTATTAATGTGAAACATTTTATCGCAAGGTGTGAGAGTGAAATCGCAGGCCGAGGTGTCGTGTCAATTCAAACGACGCTCCCCTACACTCAACTCTATATGGGACTCGGTTGCTTAATGACACTATGATATGTAAATAGTGGAGAGAAATTTAAATTTCAGTCACCTGAGATCCTGACACCATACTTCTGGCCCCTTAGTGCATTCTTTTTTTATTTGTCTAGCCGATGACAAATCTGTGAACAAATTGAGACCACTCTCACATGTTTCTTATATGTTTATCAGTTGACTGATTACCATAATACAGGTATTTAATAACCCAATCTAGAATTAGACAGCTGTGTTCGAATTTGTATTAAACATAGCCAAATCTTTATATTACAATAAGAAAGTATATAAACACACATAGTCAATAATTATTCATATTTCAAATGATGTTGTTGTAATGTATGTGTATAGAAGGATAATTAGTAGGTTAACATATCATAATATGATAAACAAAGTCAAACCAAAGGTCGCAATTATTTATCAATCCAATAATATAACATGAATTATAATTATAAATGTTACATTTAGAGTTTAATGATATTTAAAATATCATACACTATAGCAACAGCTGGTAGAAAGTTTATGTTACCTATATTTGACACTGAGCGATAAACCATTCATCAGAATAAAGGATTAAATACATTTTAATAACACACAGAGATTGGGCTGTTAGCGAAGCTACTTTAGAATCATATTATTATGTGAGGAAAATTGCATTTTATTAGTGCATTTTGTGTGACCAAGTTGTCGAGCCTAAGCTATCTTAATATGAAGATAAAAAATAATTTACTTTTATAAAAATGTATTGCTTTTATCAATGAACAGCATAAATGCTGCATATAATTATCTTAATACATACTTTACAGTTATAAATAACACATTACGATAGTGTCTGCAATAACAGTGTATTTTGGACACTAATGATTTTTGTTATTAAAATGGTAACATTTTGTACTGAATGAAACAAAATTCAACACTTAAATTATCATCCAAAACCTTATACTGATAAATGACCATAATTCAGCTATTATTTATCAGAAGATTAATTTCAATTTAAATACTCTTAATATATATTCAAAAGCAATAAATTAATTATAGTGTTAATAACAGCCATAGATAATCATAATATATAATATCAAATAGAAAAGACAAGCTGCCAAACAACTTTAAATAATAAAATAAAGAAATGTTCTATATAATTTACCAATCACAGACAAAAGCACCATTCTATTGTACCCCAAATATAATAAACATCTAATAATGCTAAATATTAATGTATGTTCTCACAGCCAGTCATATAAGAGGAAACACAACAGCAACCTAATAATAATCTCCCCCTTATGTTAGCTACAGGAAACTCGGTTGCAAAGTGGTTAA
The DNA here is from genome assembly GCA_018244895.1 of Myscelus amystis hages. Taxonomy (NCBI): domain Eukaryota; kingdom Metazoa; phylum Arthropoda; class Insecta; order Lepidoptera; family Hesperiidae; genus Myscelus; species Myscelus amystis. Next base: position 2,707 of record DWQT01004274.1, read on the forward strand.
ATCATGAGTCAGTGCAGATGTATTACTGTATGCATCATGATTCAGTTTCCTCCATCTGTGTGTAATATGAAAAAAAGTCCAAATAACTAATCTCAAACATTAACATCTTATAATTCTACATAATGAACTCAAATCTATAATAATTGGTGTGGACAATAAACCTTATGCCAATCTCTAAATTTATATAGGTATGTTGTAAATTGATATTAGTATGACATAAACATAAATAGATTAACATGTTATTGGTTGCAAAAGCTTTGCAATTATTTTTTAAAACAAAATCTGACAGATATAAAAGGACACTGTAAGTAACTCATAGAAAATAGATTTATGCAATTGTGGACTGTTTAGGGATCTTTTCCAAGGCCTGATTACATATAAATTCTCCTTAAAAAAATTGTACCCATTGTTCCTCAATATCAATGTATTCGAGTTTTAAAAATATGATCACAAGATTATTGGGAGTCATCGCGATACAGCAACTGCGCGATAAATGATATTTATAAAACAAACACGAATCGTCGACACAGCTTATAGAAAAGAACTGTTGCGCATGATTGTGTTTTAAATACAAATCTAGAAATGCGCGGTCTGACGAAAAGTTGCCGCTTCATTGAGGACCTTTTCTTAACATGTACGAATGCAGTCTGTCTAAAAATTGCGCTTCATTGAAGACCCTTTTTAAAAATGTGCTAATTTTGCAGACAACGAAATCGTGAGTTATCAAGGACACGTTAAAACGTATCGTTAGGTAATTAGATTACTTTATAAGACAATAAATGAACGAGTTTCCACTTACTTGTTAAACAAAAGAATGAAATAGTAAAAAGACAAACCGCTAAAGCGTTTGTCATTTTGTACGTGAAAATTTACTCGCTGTTGTCCGTGTTAGATCTCGGCACGAAATAAACTAGAATTACAAATACCCGACAATTTCCACTTTGTTTGCGATTTACTGCGTATTGATTGATAAACAAGTGTCAAGCAAGTCACTGGCGAATGAAACTCAGTACAGTATTTAGTGAATAGTGATATTGATAGTGATGCGAAAAAAGTGATAGTTCATTCAAATAACAGACTATCCGATTGTTCATTTCTATAAAAACATTCGAATGAAGAGAAAAAAAAAATGTGTTATTTCATTATTAATAAAATGAAATATACATATTTCATCACAACGGTATCATCATAAGTATAACGAAAACGCGTTGCAGAATTATTGACCAGTTAATACATGAACAAACGATACACATATGAATAAAATGCTCTACATTAAAAAAATAATAAGTAAAATAAAAATCTCCTAAAAAACCATTAAAGATTGAAAACTAGAAACAGTTTTAAGTTTATATTACGGGTGTGCCATTTTACCATAAACATAAATGTTCGATCTATCGATAGATCTTCATTCAATTATTTCATTCGAGTTTGTTAGTCGTAACGGCATCGGAATGACATTTGATTGCTGAATCATGAAACGTTGGAAAAACGGGTTTGTTTTAAAAATACGTGACCATTTTTGATTATTGTTTGGTAGATATTAATTATTTTTTACTCAGTAATCACCAAACGCCTTCTGTCTCTATGTGTATATAATGTTATTGTTTTCAGTTTTATTTTGCTGGGTTTTTAAAATCATTAAATCAGAATAAATATTATTTAAATGATTAAATGCTTACAATATTACTAAATATTTTTTAACACAATTTTACAAATTATGTTAGCCTATAGTGGAACACAAAATAAGAAAATTGAAATTGGTTTAATTCTGAGCGCTTATACTGCCGTCTATTATGTGTCACTCTTAATATTTGAGAAGTAAAACAGATCTGCCACATCAAATAAATTTCTAGAATTTAGCTAGATGACACTACTGACTCATGTGTAAATATTTATTACGTCGACAGCGACATCTAGCGGCTAGTAGCAACAGCAACATCAGTAAGATATTTTTGCTATTGCACAATAGATGTCGCACTAACACTCAAACATTTGCTATTTTGTTTTGATTAAGTTGACAAGGAATTCCCCTTGAGAATTTTTGTTACTTTTTATGAACCGATTTCAGGTATACACTGTGAATAGCTTATATTAAATCAGAATACGTAGATGAAGTTATTGTAAGCTTGAAATCATATTATTTACTAAGGCCTTGCAGGTATAACTTTTGACTGCAGGCTGTCTTGCGTCCCACTGCTGGATAGGGATCTGAGGCCTGGACATTACTCCACCACACTGCTCCTGTCGCTACTTGGTGGTAACTATAATATAACTATATTTGTGTGTTGTTTCCTAGAGTAGTATTTTCAAGTTTAACGGTATGCAGTTTCCAGAAGGCTGCTTTGATTCTTTTTTTAAGCGTTTGTGATGGTCGTATCCATACTGCTGAGGCCAATTTGACCGTTGTTTCATGGAATCAAAAATGTACACGTAAGTCTCCTTTTAGTCAAAGAAGGAGTTACCGTAGATTTAGATCCCGAACTACAGAAGGAAATTTAAATACCTATCTATCTATTTGCATAGTTACCTTCAGGGCTATTAAATAGTCGATTAGCGCTGTATTCGTTGAAATTTAGTCACTAGAAATTTCCTTATGGATATAAAGTTTTGCCAACAATGTATATTCCGCTGAACTTTATTCCCACCGTCGCGTACGTGATGAGTCTATCTGCGCTCAAAACTGATAGGCAGCCGCTATATTTTCCGCTCCGTTGAGTCAACACGAGAACCATTCATCGGCGCAATGAAAATATTGCCCATTTATCTTTTTGTTTCTCGCGAACCTTTCGGTTTAACCGGACTGTGAACGCGAATTGTGTGCACTGACAGAATTCATTTATCGCACCCACTGATATGTGAAATCACTATTTGTATGAAATCGTACAACGTTTTCGAGTAGACCTCCCGCGGATTACCGAGAATTTGGGAGGAATCAACGGAATGATTGCAGAAATAATTGCTTGTAGACAATACTACATAAAAACTAAGTTGTCGAGTATAGTGGTTAACGGTGGACTGTTAAACGAGCGGTCCTGGATTTGATTCCTGCCTGCATATACAAATATTTGCACATCAGTTTGGCCTGTTATATGGTATGTACTTGTATCAGCTCTCAAAAGTAGTACCTATTCACAGTTTTTAGATGCAGCAAAAGCCTTCGAATCTCTCAGTGACTCTTTCTTCTAAGTCTGGAAAGAATACCACATTGTTTTTTCATGACATATACCTAGTACTTAGTTAAAATTAAAATGAGTAACGTTATGTCGATATTCGTTTGCATCGAGTTTTGATTCGCTGATCCGAATGGAAAATTTTAAAAAAAGACGGTAGCTGATACACTGTATTACTAATTGAATAAGATATTTTTGATATAAATAAAAGATAATATTTAATTTATTATTGTGAGATAAAACATTAGGTATAACAATTTATTTATTTAACAATTTTGGTACACTGGACAGTTTGCAGAAACAAACATATTTTCTTTTATTTTTTATTTTAGTTTTGGTTGAGTTATGTTATTTTCTATTTTAGGTACAATAGAAATAACTGCGAGGAACCATATAACAATTTTTCATTTCCATTTGTTTCTAGTATTAACAGGAACGCGTTCGGCTAAATCTTTCCGAACGAAACTGACTAGTAGAGGAGACACGGCCAATCGAACTGAGGCACGGCTGGGACAAATTAGACAGGTCATCGGCGGCGCCACGTGGCGCGCCCCGCGGGACCGCCCTGACGGATTGCCGCGCGATCGCCGCCGACACCGCCCGGCTGTCACCCGTCGCAGCCGCTCGATGTCGCCAGCTGATAAACTGGCGTGGACGTTTCTCATAAAACATCGATAGCAGCATCGAATGTGTTGTTTTAAGCTTTCACGATTTGTATTCATATTTTAACTTTAATCGGGACTTAATCGAGTCGAGGTAAATACTTCGAAAATAGTGCGCGATAAGTCCCGATTAAAGTTAAAATATCGAATGTGTTTTTACAACAAGTTAGCTAAGGTTAACGCCTGGCTAGCGAAGCACTGTTGAGTAGCTGAAAGGAGATCCGAAATACGATCCGAATCGAGGCAAAAGCGTTTTTGTTGTTACGGCGTATTGTTGGTATGGGAACTGAATTGTTTTTCGCCGGTACTCATATTTATTTTAGGTATTTGTGAAGAGCTGGCGCGCGATATATCATTCCAGTTCTAAGTATTTCTATAAGCACCTCCTCAAAGGTTACGTTTTGAATATCACTTAACAATTGCTGTGAAATTCTTATAATTTATTGGATATTTAATTTATTTAGATATAGGTACTTGAGATATATCATACGGTGACATTAAAATTTTTAAGGCAATGCGATCATAAATAAATAGTAAAATTACGGCGTCTCACCCTAAATTAGACAGAGCGTGTATTTCAGTAATCAAGTAGCTGATAAATGTCATTCCAATTTTAAATTCGTGTTTTACGATATTTATTATTTTTAATGCCACATAAAAATAAAATAAAATAAATAAATTATTTATTATTTTAAATAATAACGCTTATAGATCGCTCCTATTGATTAACATTGTTATAATAAGTGAAATTAAATATTTTCAACGCCATGATCTGTAATAGTTCTCTTTGTATATCAATAAGATCGTGGACAGCATATTCCTCGCGTCCTAATTGACACACGTCAGTATTGCTCGTGCCCGGGGCAGAGAAACCGCATATCTCGAAGGTAACAATATATTATGCATGTATATCCATTACGCATTGACATCCTTGCTATAGCATTTACTCAGTTTGATTGTATATACATATGTATATAGATATGTATATATATGACTACGGAGTCAGGAGCCTAGACTTTATATCCACAAGTCGAAGTTTAAAAAAATTATACAGTAGAATTAGAATTATACAGTATACAGTAAGTTATACAGTATACAGTATAGTAATTATACAGTAGAATTGTTTAGATATCGCTTTACTAATAGGTTGGTCACTTACTATACGTTATAATCTTTTATTAAAATAGGTATATGTATCTATATCTGAGAGATTTTTGTCGAATTCATACGGTTCTTGTAATTTGAATACATACTCGAATATATCATTATTTTGGTTGTCTATAAATTAATCGTTACATTAGGAAAGAATAATTCTAGAATCGCTTAATAATGTTCAATTAAAGTTTCTAACTTTATATTCTTGTACGATTTCATAAAACAGGTTTGCAATTTTATTAATCCGTTAATATCACCTAATCGCCATCAAATGTCATAAACGGTCCATTAACATAAAAATCATATTTTGCGAACCGTGGTGCCCGCCCACTGACAGATGTAGGTATTGTATCTTAATAGCTTTCGGTATGCAAATTTTTTTTTACAATCGTTTCCGGCTTACGCTGTCACATTATAATGTTTAAAAGAAGAAAAAAAAACTGTGGGCACGCGCGCGTTGATCTATGCGTGAAATAGACAAAATCATTTTTTTTCGCACGTTGTTTATGCATGTTTAATCATTCGTCTTTGCGACCGTCAAAGTTATAGTTTAGTTATTTAATTTATTGAGCAACGGGCGTATGACATTGCAATTTCATATGATAAATTGATGATTTATACATTTTTAGTGTAGATCCTAATAAAAATACTCAGGTATTAAAGTGTAGGTTTTTTTTTTAAATAGAGCAAAAACGCATAAACCGAAAAAAGTACCAATTTTTTTAAATTATTTAAAGAAGCTTTATGCTCTTTAAAGTTATACCAAACCGTCTTCACGGTCGATATCACAACAAATTGTGGCAAACATACCTAATTTCCTCATTATATATTTTCGCGCACCCTCAGTCTTGTAGGTGGGGAATAGGGGGATGATTAATCACGCCACATGAATATGCATGAGGGTCGGGCTGTCAGGTGCGGGCACCTTTAAATATCAAATGAAACATGTACGCCGCTTCGCGCAAGAATGTGCGACGTAAATATGGATGTAGACACAAAACCTACCAAAACGATGCCTACTCTTCAGTAACGTTTTTGCAACCTATTTACATAGATATGCATTTTTTTGTTATCATGCATTAGTTACACAGAACATTTTCTTAAACGGAACCGATCTTATACAAAAAATTTAAATGCAAAAGATTTAAATACAAAAAAAATTCGCCATCGGTTAACGCAGGCCCAAGTTATGCGGTAACAAACGTAAAAAGAAAATACAGACGAATTGAGTACCTCTTCCTTTTTGAAGTCGGTCGAAAAGAATTTAAAAGTCAATAAGATTTAGATTTAGATATTCTTTGATAAATACTGTAAACTAAACAGGATTTACGGTACAATACGCATTATTAATAGCTAAGTTATAATTAATTGGATCTATTTTTATCTACAAAATGCGACTTATTTGTAAAACTGAAACAACTTTACACAAATAATATATACCACTGTCTGTAGCATGTAGCCTAGTAATCCAAAAGTAAGCTTCTTTTGTCACAGAAAATAATAATGCCTACTTTACTTTTCCAGATGTTAAACAAGAAGGCTCCATTTCACAAGCGCCATAGTGTAGGAATGCGATAAAATATCGAGCATTAAGCATTTATTTTCGGCGGTTCCACACTTGAAAATTGTTTTGCTTGAGACTAGATTTGTATTAAGTTACCTAACTAAAGTTATTTATTATTCTTCGTGTAAATATCACTATAGTACCAACAAAAGTGTTTTTTATGAGAATAAGAGGATCATTAAAAAGGAAATCAACTGACCTTAAACAAAGTACGTATTTTTGAAATATCAAATAATTTCCATGTGGAATTGTAAAGAATAACGGACAACAAAAGACCCATTACGGGCAAACCGCGAATAAACAGACGGAATTGCGCGACCATTATTATTTCTGGAGCATTATCATCTAAATCGCATCGCGGCACCATTTACGGTGTTTAGGTATTTGCACACTATTGTTAGTGGCGTTGTGTATAAAATAAACATTTGTTATAGAAGGGACCGGCCACAATATCGGCGGCGCATTAACATCAGAATGGAGGCGGCTGACGTATGGCCGCCGAGTATTACTCCAGGTCGCGGCGGCTTTCGCGCGACCGCCGACTCCTCTTTTGTAATCTACGCCATTGGATTTGATCATTTTGGAAATGCATTCAATGGGTCACAGGTCGGTGTTTATGGCTTCACGGTTTCAGGACACGGAAAATACCGATGCTACCAATAGGTGCCCACGTGTATTCAATACCTATGCATGGCAATACCTATGCTTGTCTTTAACAGAATGTTTTATTGTAAAATGCAGGTTTTGTGTTCATTTATCTAAATATATTTATTAATATTAATTAATTGTTGATGTAGGTAATTCACGAAAGTAATCAAAGTCGTACAATATCGAAGTATATCAAATGTACAATCTATCAAAAGGCGCAAATATTCCTATTGAAAATATGACTGTTGCAAAAGAATATTTAAAACTAATCCGATAACAGAACAAAAAGTAGTTACACTTTAAAATGTCTCCGTGCATTTCCATTCGGCATTTACAAAAGAAAACACTCGAGACAATTAAATAATAATGCAATCTGGGGATGTTTGCTCGGCAAACGACACGAGCGCCGGGGGCGACGGGGGAGCTGCACGAGGAAGCGGGGCTTGAACTGATGAAATCTAAACTGAATTTGCTTGGTGTTGCGTCCGGTGACAAGAGCTTAAACGAGAGGATAGTTGTAAAATAAATAGTAGGCGAGGGCTGGTTGATGCAGGGCGGGAGGATCGCGCCGCCGCTCGCCGGCGCGTGGCGCCGCGTGGCCGCCGCGTGCCCGCCGCGCCTGCCCTGCCGCCCTCACACAATTCCCAGCTACTGACAATATTTTGGCTAGAAACGAGGGCATTTATAATTCCAACAGGAAATATTACACGCTAATTTCACCATTTCGAGGCATTGATTGATTTTGTGCGGCGTGTCAGGATTATCTTATTAGCGTATTGTCCAGTCATTGTCAAATATTGACTTTTAGTTTTGCTCCTATAACGTCCTTCCATACGTCGTGTACATATTAAGACTTTCAAATTTAAAATATTGATGTGTCGTAATCTATTAACAATCTTCTTTGTCATGTAGGTACACGAATCGCAAGGTAATGACAAATAAATTCCACTCTTACCTAACTGTATCTAGCTATTCCCCCCGAGAGGCAAAACGCAGGCCATAAATTTAATCGTAATTATATGTAGTGGAAGTAACAACCGAACTATCTTGCGCTCCGCGGAGCATGTGATCGAGTCTAACTATTCCATTAACTTGAGACGGCAAGTTTATTGATTCCCGTAATTAAACGACCTTAGTTTCATTGACTATTCATTCCGGATGGCGCAGCTCTAAATACCTTGTTAGTTATTTACAACCTACCAACCTAACTATAGAGAATCGGTAGATGAGATTTCTGGCTTTCATCTTAACAAGTTTGAATTAAACTGTGAGAATATTAGTCTTTGAACACAATGTTTTGACAGATATAAAATAATAATAATAATTTGTTCAATTTGACACTCCACTGTCTGATTCCAATCTAGATAATTAAATGCTTGTGATATAATAAATAGACAGATGATAAACATACATAAATTTACATTACAAACATACATATATACCATACTAGCTTTTCGCCCGCAGCTTCGCTCGCGTGTACTATATCATTTTGGTAAAATAAAATAATAACGTTATTTCTAGACTTCTGAAAGA
>DWQT01004275.1:0-11438 GCA_018244895.1 Myscelus amystis hages
ATTACTTCACGAATTAATCGAAAGGAACTTCGTTCCATCCGGGTGTCCCTTGACACCTCTTGTGTTTTTAATTTATAAAAGTGGGAATGGTAAATAAAACAATTGAAAACTAACAACAATACCGTTTATTAGGTTACACATGTTTTACATTCAGCAACAATTGTAAGGATAATTTTTAGCTAATCTTGTTATAAGTGATCCAAAACGCGCACGACGAGTATATCGCATCTAAACACTAAACATTTCGAAATTCTAATAAATAGATACGCTTTTAGTATTTATCATGTTCAATGAACACGTGAAAATATTTTTATTCTAAACATATTATTCATTACAAAGTTTTTTAAGACACGGAAAACATTTTTGAAATAACATTCACACAATACGCCCTTGTTAAATTGACAATGAAAATACATTTATTTATACCTATCTCTAAGAAAAATTGAGATATATAATTTTATTACATTTAGCATAATATGACTACAGCATTCGTTGTATACAGCGCCACATAGTGTCGAACAGCTAAACTTTTAAATGTAACTATGGTGCTGCAAAGCATATTCGAAAATAAATATATTTTTATAAATCTTCTATATCGTGAACTTTTTGTATTAAATAGAATATAGAGAATTTATGTAACATTAAATCTTTGCCAATAATAACAAATATCACAACACCTATTATTCTAAAGCGACAGAGGCCGACGCTATATAATCTATATATTTACATTTTTACTCCATAATTTGACAGATAGTTTCATTTGAATCTCAATATATTTATAAGTTAAACCTAGTAGGTACTTATTTTATAATACAGTCGCGAAATAAATAATACCATTTCCACCTACTGGTCGCTAGAGGACGCTAAGAAACCATTGGATACTACTTATTATGGAAAGAGTACATTAAAATAGAAGTACGTAGATAGAGAATTCTAAGCCGAAAATATAATATAGCTTAGAATTATTCTACATCTACTATTGTCATCGTCACATATCTTTTTCGTTTATATTTACAAATCCTTATCCTTAACACTAATTATACATATTTATGATTTGTTAAAAAGTTAATGCTTCGTAAAAGTATAAAAATGTAAAGGATGTCCGCAACACTGGCCATTTAAGATGCAGTGAATTACATCGTCTCTACCTGCACGGTCTTCGAAAATACGTTCGAAAGTAATACTTTAAATTAGTATTACCTAAAATTGTTTACGGACTAGTCAGCAGCAGCGCTGTATTGCCCGACTGACGTGATCATAATATCTGTTACTTTAATTTTTGTTGTTATTTCATTTTGCTTTATACTTTTACGATGCATTCGTTTCATTGGAAATGAATTCTTGTATTATTGAAAAAAAAATCACTACCAATATTACTAATATAATATGTATCGTGATAAAAGGCGGTGTCGAAATGAACAGATACAATTCCTATAACATATTACTATATACTTGAAAATACGTATTATGAATCAAATGTAATATTACACCTAACAAATTTTAATATGTAATACTTTTCTGGCGAATTACACATATTTATTGCATTCATACACTACACGTTATTTAATTATTATTGAATTATTCACATTGATTTTAATTTCATAAATATATACTTAAATGGCAGCGGCGATGAATTATCAAGGTAATATACTTTAACTACAGATGTACAATGTTAATTGCAGCCATTGTTAGCAAACAACATACAAATAAACAACCCTTGGATATATATCGATGTTAATTTAAATTGATTGAATTTCTAGGAAAAAAAATTAACTTTTTAAATGAAGAACTTGTCAAACACATTTTAATAAAATTTTCTGTGCACAATTACCATCGCAAATTTCGGTCAATTAACATTCCAACGTTCGACCAACAGAACGAAAACTGGAGTTGTTACGAGATTTAAAATAAAGCCGAAAACACCCCTAAACGAATGCCCTCGGCTAGATATTTTGCGATTCTATTTCCTTAACATTAGTATTCACCAAGCCTGTATACATGTCTAGTGCCTCACAAATTATATATTTAATTGGCCACACGGGAGATACGTATGTATAAAAGTATGTGATATAGTACATTACGATTAATCTACGTATCATACTCAATACGAGTAAGTATGTACAGTAATATGTTGCTTTGCCATTAAACATTGTCGCAAGGTATTCGTAGAAGGTATATACGTAGAAAGAATTTATATATATCTAGGTAAAGAACCTCCAAGTATCCAATAAATAGAACGCCTGTTTATTTTATTCCAACCATAGAGTAAAAAATTACGTTTGATTATTTAATTTTTTATATTAACTGTAAACTATTCCAACAACCTTTACACTTTTAGCTACTAAAACTTATAGAAATTATAGAAAGCAATATTTGTGACTTATAACGAAGTCACAAATATTGCTTTCTATAATTTTTAACCATTTTAGTAGCTTTGTTTAATTTTATATACTGTTAGGTAAGTATACTAGTAGTTATAGTATGAAGTGTCACACGTTTTATATTGTTTGAATACTACGCCTTCTAACTCTATCACCAAATTAAAAGTCCGTTTCCAAAATTTTTAATAATATACCAATCAAGAAATAAAATAATATGTAGAAATATTTATGATATTCTTCGTTAATTATTATTATAATTTACATTATTTAATGACAGTGCAACACTTAATAAATATTACGCTTAGCGTTTATCTTAAGCTTTCATCTCACAAGTAAACACTCGCAGCCAATGGCAACTACTGTATAACACCTACACGTCGATACACGGCCACAACAGCAACACACGCAACACACAAACATGTACATATACACGTATACACACATTCACACACACGCGCACACTCTTAAACACTTAAGAAACATATATAAACATCCATTTAGTATCGAAATCTCATTATAATTTTTTTACATCAGCATAGTTTTAAAGACTTGTAGCTGGAAAATTATTTAATGACCCAAAAGATTTTTCAGCACTGGTCGTATTATTAGAAATCTACTAAGTATTAGCATTCAATGATTCCATTTTAATTCATTGGCCATTTATATTTAGTTTTAGGCTACGCCGTAGATGATAGTCTACGGCGTAGAGGGCGGCTACATGTTCTACGGACGTACGTAGACGTATTTATATTTATTTTGTTCCAAGAAGTTTTGATGTGTTCCCAAAATGACACGAGTTAATATGACGCAAGTGTTTACACAATACGTGGTGAAATTCTTCAAAATGTGAACTGTAAAAGTACTTTAACTCGAAAGAATTAGGTACAACCTATTCAACAAGCCGTTAGCTCCACAAATCCTTGAACTGCGGAAGGCATTTATAGGTAAATGCCGTGCGGGGTTTAGTTACAGATTTTCTGAAAAGATTACTGGATAACAGTAACGATATTATCAGGTTTTTAAAAGATTTTTGCCCCGGTTTAATTAGAAATTTCAAAATATTTTAAATTGATATACATATTTTTTAACAGGTTTTATTACATATTGAACTCAATAATCAATATTCTTTAATACTTTTCAATACAACAATTTGTCAAGCTCTTTTCTAATTATTTATAAGCACGTCACAGAATTATATCAGGACTTTGATACTAAAACACACAAATCGAATCACTTTAGGCCTTATACGGAAGTAAGTTTACCTACCTCGGTAAAATCTACGCCGGAAACATACGTGTAATATATTTTCAATGTCAATTCAACAGGGCTAACATATCCGTATAGACATAAAATAGCAGGATTATCATATATTTCTCTTATTCTATATCGTATTATCGTTTAGAAGACGGCCATAGATGGACCAAGTCATATTCTACAGAGACGTTAGATAGTTCAAACGTTAGCTATATTCAAGTTTCTACTCATTGGAAGACATGGATTTTGTCACTTGAAATACTCTAACTATAATATACGGTTATAATAACAACATTCAAAACACGACATTCAGTTACAATGAGAAATAGAAGACAGTGGCATGTTGAGGAAACAAATGGTGAGGAATGTTCCTCGAGGTTCGCTCACTGTGAAATCGCGACAGGGGAGATGACAGCCCAAAAGATCGTTCTAGTATTGGTTAAGTTTAATACTAATCTGTTAAATATTCCTTAAGTAAACTTTATGATGATAGGAAGATGTTAAAAAAATTTAGAACTCTTTATCCATAGAGTAGGATGTTCTATAGAAGTTTAAACTCACCACACCAAACCACAATCTACTAGTAAACCGATTAACATGCTAATGATAATTTGATTATAATGCTGAAACACACAATACGTAGTCTAAATTATTTGTGACGAATGTCTGGGGATTGTAGAGACATACATAACGTAATATACCGGTAAACCTTGTTCTAACAACTTTTTTTCTAACATCCGTTCAAGGTTCGAGCTACTCAACGAATATAAGTGCAATTTGTTGATTAAGATAAACAAATGCGTAGCTACTTTTGTAAACAGGAAAGCACCAAACATCGTTATTTGCATAAATTAAATTGTGGATTCAAAATATTCAAAGTCAACCGTCCGAAATCGCACTTAACTTTTATATGTTTACGATTATTCACTTTAACTTGTAAATCAATCCGATAATAAAATCTAAAAGAACCTAAATGACTAATTTCGTAAGTTTGCCAAGGTGCGTGGACTAAAATTACTAGCAAAAATGTTTTCGGGTTTCGCGCAAGTCACGTTATATATGTACCTAGTTATGCCCCACCGTAGGGTCATTAGTCAACGACAATGTCCTGACCGAGACGGTCCATCTCGGAGAGAAGGAAGTCCACATCTCGCTCGGTGACCGCGGCCGAGGAGATGATGTTGCGGAAGAAGTTGGGGCGCCGGTCGTCCGGCTGGTAGCCCACCATCAGGGTGCCAGACTGCATCATGCGGCCCTTGAGCTTCGCGCAAACCTACGAAAATATACATGAATATTCATAAATTATTCAAGCATTAGGCTACAAAACCTTATTACTTGATTCTCAAACGCAATTGTAATTTAGTTTTTATTGTATTTTGTTTTAATAATACCTAAATTCAATTCTTGTTTCATCAGTATTAACTTTGAGGTTATTAATTCACAAATAGAAAGCATGTTAAGTCTCAGGTACTGTCGAAAGAGTTTTTACACTGTCACTCATCACTGCAGCCGATGTTCCTCAGAAACATCAAAATCAGATCTTCACAATTCGTTTATTACTAGCAAATTATATCTGTTAAAACTTCCGAGATCACTAAACGTCATATGAAAGCTCTAAAATAAGCAATAAATAATTTCTTCCATATCTATTTGCAACTTTTTTTTCTTTAAAAATAATAATCTATCCGGTCAGTATTTCATTTTGAATAATACTTGCTAACCTGCGTATTATCTCACCTTGCCAAGTTTGAGTTCCTTGTTCTTATCGTGAGGGACGCCGCGCAACTGTTTCGGCAGGTACCAGAAGCTGACGTTGACCATCTCTGGCTCGAGGATGAGGTAGAAGCGGTCGCTCTGCTCGCGGATGCGGCGCACCATGTACTCGGAGAGCTCCATCAGACGGTCCATGAGGCGCTCGAAGCCGGACGTGCCCTGCGATGACAGGCACAGATACTGGCAATGTCTAGTGAAGCTGTCTTTTGTGTTTGTAGGTTTGCCAGCGGTAATTTGGAATCAAGTATTGTTATCATTAATGATTATGTAGTCGAACTGATACTCGACTACATAATTAAAAAATCACAAACACACATTCGACAATATTACAAGTAACAATCATTCAACATCTTTAGAACACCCAAAAACTACATTTCTTTTCCCGCCTAAAACCGAACAATCAGCCGCGGCGCTCGCGCTCCTTCCCGCGCTCTCTTCCCGCCAAAAGTTGTGTCACTCGACCTGTGACGTCACTTCCTATGTCCCGCGCTCATAGTATTTTTACGACTACAATATTGTTATCAATATATTACGATATCATTATAGGAAGTTACCTTGCCGCGCCATTGAAGCCACAGCTTGAAAATGTCATTATGGCGACCGCATTGAATGACCTTGTCACCAGTGTCGTATCGGGGGTCATAGATCTTGTCCGTCATGAAGAGGTACTCGGCAGACATGGCGTTGCAGCTCAGCAGGATCCCCTGGGAGGGGATAGGGGACACGTTGCAATAATTACGAGTTGGTAACAAGGTATGTAACAGTAAATATACGCAAACGAAAAGAATATTAGTAATAATAAAATAACAGTTATAAATCTTAATCTTTCCAAATTAAGGATTCACATTTATAAAGAATAATACTAAACAAACTACACTGAAAGTTTTACGAAACGATCAATAGATTTAAAGACGCGTGCTGGTAGAAATATTCAAGTACCGAAACTAAATACAATTTCATTCACTTAATTGGAACTTGACAAAGTTCAAACATTTTCTCTAAAATATTATCAATTCTGTAATTAGCACATGAGTTTTCTACGCAACTGATGTTATAATCAAATACATCATAATATATTTTTGAATTCCCTGTAGTCCCCTTACTGCGAATTACACACACCATAAAAACGCCATCAAACGCAGAGCCTCGAAATCTGTAGCTAATGTTTGTAGCCTCAGTTTGTCACTGAAATATCGACCTTAATTCCTTGCATTAAGGAGGGTAAAATGATAAACTTTTTGCCAAGTCATCCTGAAAATGGCCTTTAAGTCCAAAGTTATAAGAATAAATTTTATGAAGATATAACTGCACGCTCTTTACAATTGTAATAGCTTAGGAATAAGGTTGATTTTTGTATAGAACGAAAGTAGGAAAGAGGGTAAAATTGGCAACATATGTTTCAGAGTGTCTGGAGAGGAATTTAATTAAAAGCAGCCCGGGTTCCTCCAGTTGGCTTTAGTGATGTACTTAAGACTGGGGGCGAAAGTATCTACAACCTATCTAGGTTGCCTATAAATTTTCTCGGTGTTGCAATATCACCAGAAATTTTATTTGTAGACAAAAACCGTCGTAATAAACCCATGTTCGAATAATGACGTCACTTTGAAAATTGACATTCCATATTTAAAAATCATAATTGATAATGGTTTTGCAGAGACACGCTTCGTGTGTATTGTAGAGAAAAATCACCTTTATTGATATACTACGTAGAATTTACAATATACACTCATGTCATCATCTTTCACATAAATAAACTTATTTTTAAAAATTAAGCAAATCTTCAAACTTATCGACTATCGATCTTTTCGCATCACTACATAAAAGTGTAGCGCAAAGGGGAGGAGTCCGTAAGATTTATGGCTTAGCATATTGAGTTGACGGCGGACCTACACGTAATGGCTGACGGAAAATGTACGGAAAGTTCGCACTTAATACTTAATAAATAGTGAGTTAAATTCTATAACGTAGATTGAAATCGATTGATAAAATATTTTGACATGAAAACTGTATTTTTTTTTTGTTTTAGCACAACTGTCAAAAACTATTTATAGTTCGTTTTAAATAAGTAATTTGTTCTAAATTGTATACATAATAATTAACCTAGTGCAATATTCACCTCAAATTAATAGCTAAAATTAGTTCACAAGAACGACATGACGCCCACCTAAGGATTGCAAGGCCTTTCCGAGTATGACTTACCTCGTACTTGAAGTGGACTGTGGAGCATTGCAAAAGAGTTCCCATCAGTTTATGAGGATTCCAGGTAACCGAATCAGCTCTGTGAAAGAATTTTGAATATAAATAATGTTAATTACTTTTACTATAAATTGCAAAATACTGGCCACTAAGAAGAGGATTTTCATAACCAAATTCAAATAAACCTGAATCATCTAGCTACTGAAATTCAGAACCAAACTACCCCAGTTAATATTGTGCATAATGTCTTCGACACTATACCTAATGCTATTCCTCAGTAGAAATATGCATATGTATATGGTGGAAATATTTTCCTTTTAATATTTCGGAAACAAACGATGAATTTCAATCTTTCCTCTTCCTCCTAAAAACTGAGATATACTAAAACCATTGAAAAAATGAGAATAAAAAAGAATAGATTTTAATTCATTTGCACAAAACCCATCTATTTTACACACTTTTAAACAAACAGATTATTTGAAAGCGATAAGCCACGTTCAGTTATGAATATAATTTGAATAACCCAATATCGGGGCCCGCGTGGCGCACAGCGTTAGAATGTCCACCGAAAGTGTTAGGCCCGTGTTTGCTCGGTTTATCTCCTATTGACACAGTCGCCGTATGCACTGTGTTATAATCCCTTAAACATCGAAGGGTCCACGGCCGTCGTCACACCGTGCTGTAACAGCTTATTTGCTTAACCCTAACGCGAATCGAGCGACACTATCAAAGTGAATTTCAAATATATTTATTGCTTCTCATTATGTAATAGTTGTTCGTTGTACCGCTATTAAGTTTACTAAAATCGAATATAAATATTCGTATTTTCTTATTCCATATTTACTCGTAATTGTGCATAGCGGTCTTGATTTTAGTCTTGATAACTGCTCACAGATATAAATTCAATTTTATTCTTTTTCTATTTACGTTTAAGTTCACTGCGGTGTGACGGGCCCGCGCGGTCGTGCTACTCCCAGCTAAGGGTGGGCACTATAGAGGCGCCATGTCGATTTTTTGTCTTTTCCCAGCGATCCCGGGGGAGGATTAATTGATTGCGCCCCGCATTCGTGGGGGACGTTAAGGCGGGTTTAGTGTTAAAAATAGATTTTCCGATAAATTATTTGGAGAGATTCAACGAGTACTGCTATGAGGACGCATATAATAATGAACGGTAAAAAGCCTTTGTTAATAGCAGTGTTACGATATATTAATACAGCAAGCGCTTTTAGTGCTAGGAAGTAGCAAGCCTGGATATTTTATAGGCAGAGTACCCAACTAATAGCTAATAGCTGCGAAAATTACAGAAATGGCACACGTAATTATAAATCAATCATTAGCTAAAGGAAGTAGAGAATGATTTCTCTTATCCGCTTACATAATGGAAAGTAAACGTCTGCCATAGAATCAAGCTTAGCGTTGAGTGCGATCGGAGTGACGTGTGAACTTCCATATTGCTCCGACAGATGGCGTAGGTAATCCCGACACTTGATGTAGGGTTGGCATACATTCGTTGGCTGAAGCTCATAATAAAACCAAGCCTTCAATATGCATTATAAACGTCACAGAAGGAATATTTGTTTCATTTTCCCCTAACTACTCGTATTTTTAAATCGTAATTAGATTATTATAGTAAATCCTAATGTTTTTCAATTACAGTAGTTTTTGTAATATATATATTACCTATGATTTTTAACTTATCTAAACATCTTTTGTATTTCCTTATTTTTAATTGTTTTATGAATAGAATAAAAAGAAATCATTATTTAGTTTACAATTGCATTGAAGAAAATATTTCTTAATAACTTGTTAGTAAAGTTTCAAAATTAAGTTTAAAAAGTTTAAGTCCAAAAAGTTAAGTTAAGTTAGAAGTTAAGTTAATTAAGTTTAAGTCTATTAAGATTTTTCATTCGTCATAAGTATTCAAATTATTCCATTATGAAATTCATATTCAAATTATCACCAAAAATATAATTTATAGAGTTCCACAGTGCATTCAGCGCTAACCCTAAACCACTTGTCACACGGTCCGCCGCGCCCGCCTGTTACATTTGGCGGGATTTGCTGCCCCCGCGCCGCGCATCCTCCACACCATCGGTATTTAATGTGCCCTCCATAATCCACGGGGACTAATGATTGCGAAATTTAAGTCAACATTCTTTTATTTGGCTGCCAAACAGAAGCCCCCAAGTATTTATTATCGTTTATATACGAATATTCTAAAAATTCCACATTGTGTCGACTTGTTTTTAAAACCTTCGCGAGCAAAGGTTCTGGGTACGTATTGGTTCGTCATTCAGCTACTCAGAACGACCGATATTCATTTTTCTTCTAACCAACAGTGTTTAGTTTGTTGTGGTTCAGTGGGAAACAACAACTGTCTCAATAAAATTTTGTCGGAATTGAGTATCTATACAAATAATATAAAGCTGAAGAGTTTGCTTGATTGTTTGAACGCGCTAATCTCAGGAAATATTGGTCCGATTTGAAAAATTCTTCCAGTGTTAGATAGCTCAGTTATCGAGGACGCCTATAGGCTATATAACATTACGCTAAGATGAATAGAAGAGGAGCAACAATAAAAAAGATTGCGACAACGGCAACATCATTTATATGGCCAATCCACGTTTTCGGGGACAGCTAGCAAAGTATATTAGGCCTCGAACATTACGCATCAGGTGTACTTTTCAATAAAATAAAAAAGGAACTCATCAATTCTTCAACATACCGTTAAAATAAAGTTACCGAAAAACCCGTCAAACGCTTCACTTCACCCGCCTCTTCCATTTACCCGGATTTTCTCTACAGACACACCGCGGGTATTTAAGGCATCGTCTGACGTGATCGATGGGTTAATGATGCCGGATTAGATGAATCTGCTTTGCACGGGACAACGCATGATGCAAGTGTCGCATCTTACCTAAGATTAATATTTCACGCATTCACTAAAAATATTTTTTGGTCAACCAATTGTTTATGAACCGCAAAGACCGTAAGATATAGAAGTCGATACTAAATGCTTGAAAAAAAAACCAAAAGCGTAGCACACCGTAACAGAATGAGTGGGAAACATTAGGGGAATCGACATGATTACTAACCAAATGGGTTAACTGGACTAATTGAAAACAATAGCGCTGTTAAGTAGGTATCTTTTATTCCGACTCACCTTTCGATACCCGTCAGGCGGGGATGGCGGTATTTTTTGGAAAACAGCAGGCCGCCTCCCCAAGCCGCCTGGGAAATATCGTTTAGTTTTAATCGTACATAAAATATGAAATTAAATCTAAACAAATTTCTTTGGAATATAATATTAATTTGTAATTCACTTACAATGATATTTATATTTGTATTCTTTACTGTAATTGACAAAAGGCGAACTTAACGTTACGCGGCATTTTCTAACAGGCAACTAAGAATCGGGAAAATGATTAAAAACAAAAAAATTAAGTATTATATATAATACAAACTTTCCTCTCGAATCCCTCTATCGATTAAAAAAAACCGCATCAAAATCCATTGCGTAGTTTGAAAGATCTACGCATACATAGGGACAATAAGGAAAAACGACTTTGTTTTATACTGTGTAAAGGTTATCCTTACATCAACGTGCATCCACATGTCGTACTTCTGACAGATGTCGGCGATCTCCGTGAGGGGGTCGAAGGCGCCCAGCACCGTGGTGCCCGAGGTAGCGTTCACGAAGAAAGGCACCTGGGGAACGACAATTAGGTGCAAAAAAACCATTACCACCACGTAGTTTGTGTGATGAGCACATTTGTTTGTTCTGTGTATGGTCGTAATAAAAATATCTGTATAAGTATTATGTAATATATATGT
>DWQT01004276.1:0-11438 GCA_018244895.1 Myscelus amystis hages
ATTTTCACCCTTCTACAACCAACCCCTATTTTTAATATGATATTATTCCCGCCGGGCGTCTACCGGTGTCACTTCTCGCTCCGTAAACAGCAAAGGGTAGAGATGAAAATGTCTAGAAATAATTATTTGGCAAAGCAACGTTTGCTGGATCAGGTAGTACATACATAATAATACCAATGTTATGTTATTAGGACATTGAAAAGGAAGTGTTGTGAAAGCGTCCAGTAAAGCAAGTTAGGGATTCTACCATTTGATAGCATCTCGTCATCTGTTTTCTGACCGGGTTTCATTATCATGACGCCGATCTTGAAGTTCACTGAGCCTTCCTGCTCTTCCAAAAGTAAAACATCTTTTTGTAGCTCCGCGCACGTTATCTACAAAAACAATTACTTATTACTCTCCGTTGCTGTTCCTTACTTGTAACATGAAATTAATTTTAATCGCACTGACAAACTTTGAATAATACTTTTCATTCATGTATTTTTATTTAATATTTTCAGTTGTTTTAACCACACCGTGGTTCGGTCAGCCAAACCTTTTGGGAGTGGCCATGAGCTTCAAATCTCGTTCAGATATTTTTATATTTAAATAATTTATATTCTTACCTCTCTGGGCATCTTATCTACTTTTTCCATAGCGGTGAACTGTGCTAAAATCTGTTTCAAAGTAGGTCTTGTGGGAGTTTGACCACCTCCGCCACTCCACGCGCTCGCCGGTAAATATATTTTATGAGCGCCCTGTGTTACAAAAA
This sequence comes from Myscelus amystis hages, assembly GCA_018244895.1. Taxonomy (NCBI): domain Eukaryota; kingdom Metazoa; phylum Arthropoda; class Insecta; order Lepidoptera; family Hesperiidae; genus Myscelus; species Myscelus amystis. Next base: position 752 of record DWQT01004276.1, read on the forward strand.
CTGTGATTTATTTATATACTTACTCAACAACGCATTCCAATATTTATATTTCTAGTGTCTGAAAGAATAGTTAATTTACTTTATTAAGAGTTTACTCCTATCATTGCAGCTGCTTTTAATTAGAATAATTCAATGAATGCAAATCCAATTTTCGTGAATTCCAATGTTATCTATTGTATTTACAATATATTACGTTGAGTATTGTTGAGTATTGAGTATTGTTGAGTAATGATATCGTAGCGAAAATTTTTTTTTGACTTGATAAAAAGCTTATAAATACAAGAGTGAGATCGAAGTATTACTTAACTCACCATTTTGTTGAAAAGTATCGCTCGTAAGAGGCCCGCTCCTTCCTGGACCACGCTCAGCAAATATGGCTCTCTAGCGCCATCTATGCCGATATAGTTTTGGTGCACTGTTGAGAAGCAATTTTGCGGAGTTTGTAAAACTTTAAAAAAGATTACAACCACTTTAATACTTAACCGAGCCCGAATTTTAACGCACGTCAGCAACAGTGTAGTAAACTGGGTTAGGTTAATATGTCAAGCAAAATTAATATTAGTTTCGTAAACCGAACAATAACCAGTATAAGAAATTATTTACAAAGCTAAATTGTACAATTATTGTTCACACATTTTACATACGAGTATGTTTATATAACTTCTACTGAATTTTGTTCTACCAAGCTTACAAACATAGATTTGCATAAATAACTTAGCAAGTCAAACCCAATTGCCTGAAAAATACATAAAATTAAAAACGATTTAACATTTTAGTTAATTACTGTGTATTTTATGAGACAATCTAAAAGAGATTATAAATTAAAACTTAACTAAAATCGCTATTAGTTTCTAGAATTTGTGCCTTTTAGTAAGTTAATCCGGTTGGTATTTACTACGTTGCTTAATTTGCCGACAGGTTGTGATAAATTCCACTACATGGGCTTTAATAATCCTTGTAATTAGTTAAGTTAATAATATACTGAGCGTAGTCTACTCGTGAAATATAAATTAGCTATTATATGGAGTATTTGACAAAGTTTTATCCACTTGTATAGCGCAACTATGTACGCCTGCAAGCCTCTAATGACTCCCCTTTATAACCACCGTAACAAAAGCAGCCCTAACTGTATATATTTCTTGGTTCTTGTGTCTACTAAATCACTTTGAGGTCACTGGGTAAGTTCCTTAACTACGTAAGGATCGTGACGTCAAAGTGATTTACTACATAAGATACGATAACTCTAACCGCTGAAAAAATTAAAAAACCCATTTTGACATCAAATTATTATGAATATTAAATTTATCAAAAGTAATGAAAACTATGGTCTTTAAAGATGAGTTAAGTCATTTTTAATATGCATTTCTGCCATGCAGTAATACTGGGAGCAGTACCTACAGCATTTTAATGCGAAGTTAGTTAATTAGTGGAAACAGTTGAGTGATAAATGTCAGATAACGGATCTGAGAATTCAACGGAACGATATAATATAATGATATTAGTAATCTTTACGATCATCAGTGAATTAATGATTAATATACCTATAATACTTACATATTGATTAACCTGTTCGTTATTAGATTTCAAGTTGTACAAGTTTGTGAGCAGAGGTATTAGGTTATATAAATCCGCTCTCTGATTCCTAGCTTTATGTATAACTGTATATAACTTAAAATAAATAAAAACACTGTACCATGTACAAGCAGAGTCGTATTTCTTCTACAAAGTAATACGCAACAGTGTTACGTTGAACGTAGCGACACGGTTTTGATATTACTGACGCCTGTACGCAAAGCGCGACACTATATTGGATTCTCTTTTCTTGGACGTACCTTCTCATACAAACAAAAATTTCGCGGAAACATGGAATGTAATAAATTTCACATATCTGAAGCGCCAACGCTTTCTCATAAGACTTTTTCTATGGAATAACAGTGTCAACGCTTATGACTTTTTCTTCACGTTTGTCGATAGCCGTAGCTTGGAATTCATATTAAAAAGCATACTCTGTATACTGATATGTGTGATATATACATACATATATTATAGGAATATGCCCTACTATAAAATAGATAAAACAATTTGAATTGTATAATATGTAACACACTACATCTATACGGAATTGATAAGCAAATAAGTTGTTAATATGAATGGACGGAGTAATCTATACGCAAATTGTTAAGAATATTGGTTTAGTTTCCATGTAAATATTGTTCTGACCCTTTTGCAAGCAAGATTTGTTGGACTCTATACATACATATGTATGTGTAACGATTTGAATTACGAAACTTAACTAGTTAACGTATGTAGATTTGCAATCAAACTCAATGAAAATTTAAATTATTTTCAAATTGAACACAGTCGTGTAGACCAAAGTTACGACACAACCAATACATTATTATAAATTAATCTAAACTACTTAACACTCCGGTTTAAAATTCACTTATTCATATTGTCCAATGTTATTACCACTTAAAATAAAAAATAAACAGATATGAAAAATTCTTATAAAGGATATTATTGTTATTTATTGAATGTTATTTATTCAATGATGATTTATTTTATTGTTTTAATACAACAGTAGTGTGTTTATTTTAAGCACTGACAACGTCGTATGGGAGGCTTTTGTTTATTTATTTTCACAATTTGATATTTAGATCAAAATCCAACAAAACTTGATACTTTTATGCATTCGTGGTGTCCGCGTATTCGAACTGATATACATATGATACATAGCTCGCAAGCCGTCAGTACCGGCGCCGCCTGGTACTTATTGGGTAAGTGAGAGCTAATGCCTATTATACATGAGGCATTATTATGTGAATCGTCTCATTTATCTTTTGGTTGATTAAAAAATTCGTAGGAAACAATAATCTTCTATCAATAATCTAACAATAATCTCTTCATTTTTGTGCTGCATCCAAAATCGATATAAATGCAAATTGGAAGCAAATGTTTTGAAATAAAAAAGTTCGATATATAAGAAAAAAATAGAAAATCCCTTGTGATTTCCATGTCATTAATCATTTTGTAATAATTTAAGAGGAAACCTTATTTAAAGCGCCCCGCGATTCACCTGCGATACCTGTTTCTAGTGGGGTAGGTAAGCAAGTGGTTTAGTAGCCAAGTTATTTCTTCAATCAGCCATTGCTATCTGCCAGTGAAAATCCCGGTCAAAATCGGTACTACGGTTTCCGAGTTTCCGAACACATCCACAGTAAGTAGCGCAAAATTATGATATTGAGTTTACAAAGCGCTAGTGCGAATATTTTCAAGTCTGTAGTTCTTAATGGTTTTGGCACTTACCTTCCACACCTCGGCTATAAAGTTTAACGAGGCTATGAACCTAAACCCATTATTAGGAAGTGATCTGATAACAATCAGCTAGGTTAATTATAAAGCTTTTTTCTGTCTTAATTGTCGATGGAGCACTCGGGATCGATGTTACCGAAACCCGACTTACATTAGAGAGAATAATAATACCATTTCCATGATTCTGTTCAAATGAAAGTAAATAGTTATAATTATTTTGGGACAATTAACAGACGGTCATCTAATCTCAAGCCAGGCCGAGCCGTAACCAAAACCAAATTGTTACAACCTCAAAGGTCTCGTATCAAAGAGATTTCTTACCGCGAAAAATTGGAACAGAGAAAACAAATAAAATTTTAGTATTATTAGGTCACAAGTAAAAACATACCTAATATGTTTACATATCGAATTCAGACACAAACGGAATTAATATGTACTCACTTAACCTCAAGGCCGAGACAGTTCTAACTTACAACTGAAATAACAAGTAATAGTATGTATAATTGTAGCGAAAGTATTTCGCCGCAACCATTTTCATTGTAATAGAAAACTATGCTAATACAAGTAGGTGGCTTACTTTTTCCAAGGAAATATTTGAAGTACCACCGAGTTTGGAACTCGGGGTTTTCGAGGACGGGCGCGCTCGGGGGTCCGAATAGCTGAAAAAATTAGTTCTATTAAAACTAACTTTCACCTAATTGTGTGTAGTGATTTGCGCCCAAAATCACAATATATTGAATTAGCAAAATGTAATGTTTATAACAATGCCGGTACTAGGTATTTGTTTTGTAGATAATAGCATCACAATCAATCTATCTTCATATTGTACAACAATTTATATTTAGGTTTGTTTTCCCTGCAAGGTTCCTCTTTGGTTTTTAGGTAGAGATCACTATTTGGTGAAAAGAGTGATTTTATTCTTTTTTTCGTTACTGTAGTGCAATAAATACCATTTGTATTGGTGTATAGCAGAACAAAATGAAATGTTACGTTTCTAAAGCCGATGGTTGTTATTTTTTTATATATCATACCTCGTCCTTCTCGCCGAGCGAATTGCCATTCTCCAGGCGATAGCGGCGCGCCACCGCGTCCAGTGCACTGCCTGCCTCACCGCTTCCCGACAGCTATAAAAACAATATGAGTTTAATTTTTACTTAGTATAAATTAAACAAATAATGCATTCCTTTGTTTCTTCAACGACGTGCAATTTATTATCAAATTAAAAATATAATTACGATCACTCTTACATTTTAAATAATATAAGTACAATAAACTGTATCTTATCGGTTAAATATCTAAATTAGTAAAGCTTCTATATCTTTCTTAAAATTAACATAAAAAAATATAAAATCGGAGAAGAGATCGGAAAACTCTTCTACTCGTATATAAAACCGGACCTGTGTCCAACTGACGTATACAGAAAATTAAAACGTCAGACTTAACAAAATCATATCAAAAGAGGACGGTAATCAACGGAGCAGACCCTTTCTATTCCGGTTTTTGGCACATCCTATTCGGGGATCCATAACTTCCTCTAGTATATAAAATAGTAGTCAAACGCAAGCCTAATTGACTTAAAAAAAAAGAAACAAACAATATAAGAATCTCGGTCCTATTTCAATTCCTTCGCTAAATAAAAATCACCTTGAATTAGCATTCATAAAACTATAGAAATGAATATACACATTTATAACATACTTACTATAAATTGTATACTAATATTTCTGTGGCTAGCAAGAATACTTGTTTTGCCTTATTTTGTAATATTTACATATATTTAATTTGGGTTCAAAAGCCAGTGTGTGAAATTACCAGGAGATATTATAATTATTTAATTATATAGATACGGTAACGCGTTTTTATTATATCTATTATTGCTTCTGCAGTATACTCACAATGAACATTTTAAATACGCGCCGTGAAAATTTCAACTAAATGAAAATGTATCGTTAATACAAGACATGTAATGGACTAAAATAATTTTTATCCCTTCGCACTATAATGCACTTACAAAACGTGTTTCATGTACAACCTAACATTAATGCTTCTGTTACCTACTCTACTAAACTTTTATTATGAAAAACGTAAGTTTCTAAATACTGTTTGGTCCACAGTAATTGAGCCAAGAACATACTCCGTCAAATTTTTTTCATTTAAAAAGTTGAACAAAACATGGCCTAAGCATTCCTGAAATTGAAGGGATATTTGAAAAAAGATCAAGTGAAACCCGTTTAAACATACATCGTTTGAAAGAATTTGATTTTTACGTAACGTAATAAAACGTGTTACGTTACATTACATTTAGGTACATTGAAATCGCGTAACAGAAGACATAAATAAGAAAATGATATATGCCAGGATGACATTTACCAAATGGAAGAAGAAATTACATATATTGCGCCAAACCCAAATCAGTTGGGAAAAAAAAACATGGAAATATGATTTGGCTACATTACAACGGCCATGTTCGGTTATTTAATCTAAGATGAAATTAAAAATAAAATGAGATACAAAAATCAATATACAACTTACATCTGGAAAATCAATTGAAATATTCCTGGTAATTCAAGGATTTATTTATTTTTATAAGCATTTTCTGTATTTGTTGAAGAACTTTAAGTGAGAACTTTATAATTCTACGAAATGGGATAAACATGTACTAATCCTGCTTAGATTTTGGCAAACGTAGCGTAGGTACACTGCGCCAATGCTACGCGCTACGTGCTCGCCCCCTGGGATTCGTAGCGGGTTAAAAACACCAGTGTCTGATTACTTAACGGTAGTTACAATAAAAATACAAATTACCCATTAACTGGATTGCGCGCCGGCGGAATAATCTCTATACAGTTGTTGACTGATGTATGCGATACGAGGTTAACGTGATTCAAAATACTATGTATGTATGTATAAGTATACAATATTTGCATTTTTATACCCATGGGTCAATACTTAAATGTGAGATAAGATAGTTATAAGATAACTGTTATGGTATGGATACAATTTTTTTATCAACAGTTCATCATATTAATAGTTTTATGTCCAAGTTTGATTATTAATATATTATTTCATTCATGAATGCTTTACTCAATTTGGGGAATATTCTAAAAAATCAGTAAATAACATTGACCTACACAGAGGAAATCTTGCGGATAATCTTTTAATTCCCTATAGCGGCAATATAAGAATATTATACAATTATATAAGGCGTATTATCACTTGATCAAAGCCTTTATTATGGTTATTCTGGAATGTCACCAAACTTCTTTATTATCGCTCGTCTTTACTACGAGTGGTTACTGCGCCGTAAAAGAGTTCATTATTGAAGATGATGAGATATTTATGTTTGAACAATGGTTAAACGTATCCCCTGATAAAGTTTGTTGTGTTAAATTTATTGTTTTATAGTATGATATTAATGTCAAGATTTACGATCGCGCCTTCAAAACACTTGGTATTCTCTACTAAAGGTCCTGTCCGTGGGTCTTAAATCCGCTAAAATCATGTTTATACGGCAATACAATGGTTTCGTGTATAAACAAAACGTTAATGTTAGTTTATAGCCACAAAACAAGATTTCCAAACAGTTATTAAAATCACTAGATAGTTCATTGAATTATCAACTATATCTTATTAGCTGCTAGATATATACGATTTATACATTACCTATTGGATACAATAAAATCTTGATAACTTTCAAGGTAGTACATATGATTTTCAACAAAACATATTTTACGGTTCACCAGTACAAAGCTTTTTATTTCAATACAATCACATAGTATTGATAATAAACAGTATACATGCCTTTTATATCTACATATATCTTAAGAGCATTCACACGTTTTGACATCTGTATAGCATCGATTTCAGTAAAACATTTTACAGTCTTACCTTGATTAAGCATTTACAGACACGACGTAGTTACGTTTGAATAGAGAACGTTTTAAATTGAGCTTTATTATCAAAGAGTCAAATATTTCAAATTGATGAATTTCAATACATTCTATTTATAAATATTCTCAAGTCATATTATCAAATGTCAATGACCTAGTGGTCATTTTTGTATTGTTACACAAGGGCAAACTTGGATGAATTTGATTGAAGTCGGTACTGGTGCGCACGAGAGCATTGTTCTGAAATCTAATCTTGTCCTGTTAGATTTGTAACTACAGATTAAATTAAGGTCCGCCTGAATCTGACGTCTTGAAATTAGGACAAAATAAATGCCAGCTCTGGGTACCTACCCTCAATCTCGACCTCTGTATACCATTTTAAGAATGACGAAGGTCTACATTTCAAGAATTAGCTTGATATTGTTAGTAAGTGATACATAACGTAGATATGGTAACCAAGTCATATAATAAATTATTTTACAATAAATATGAAATTATATTAGGGATACTCGTGTTTGGGGAACCACCTTACGATTTAACTAATACCACTGCACTAATAGGCTCCTGTATATACAATAAGTTCATTGAATAGTTCCTTTCTATCGCTAATGTTACCTACAATTTACACAAAGCTGATTGATTGTCAACACATTAGCATAACTTTTATGTATGCCCCGCATACTGTCGGAGGTGCGTCCTTGAGTGATATTGATTGCTTTATTTGGTCTAGACTAATGAAGCAATTAGCATGTTTCGTAGGCTCTTGTCACTAATTGTTCATTATTAAAATTAATGGCAGGTTTATTTGGTTACTACTTTACATATTGCACTCAGAGTAGGTATAAACTTGCGCTTAAGAATTCCCTAAACATATTATTGTTGATTTCGTTAACGTTAGTCTGAAATGTCCGAAATATTGAAATAGTTTGTTAGACAATCTAGTATTTAAATTATAGCTCATTGTATTCCATGCAAAGAGAATGAAAATGCTTTCATTAAAATTTAAACAACGCTCGTTATAACGCTGAAGAAAAAGATCGTGACGAAACGTGCACATCTTAGAGAAGTTATAAAATATAAAGTTTTCTGAGGCGTGTGAAGTCTACCAATGGGATTTACTGAGTGGTGACCCTTGTCCAGCAATGGAGTAATAGAAGGCATAAAAACCACAACACCATAATGACAATTTACATAGGATATCTTTATTTTTTATTTGCAACCGTAACTAAATTACTTACTCTTTTTGTAAGCTTACATATTGCTATAACATTATGTCCCATAGAATTGATTGATTCTCGATGAGACCGAACAGTTTTAATTGCACGTCATAAATTAAAACCCGTGACACTTGTCAGACAGAGCAATACACACAGCACATCGAGGGTATACCCTCAAATATATTTGATCGGATAATTTTTCATTGAGGAAGGCCCGTCTTTTCAATACAGAATGGAACAATGGTGTATTGTTTCCGCGTCACGCGAACAATGATGTGTACGATGCGTGACGTTTCGCCGAATCACCGATAACTTAATAAAAATTTCACATGCGCTTTAAGAATTTAATTTGTACGTGTATTTTGATGATTTACTTAAAAACACTAATCGAGACGATGGTTATTAAGATGTCATTGTTATACCATCATGCCAGCTCCTTAAAAGGGTGCGCAGAATGCTAAGATGCTTTCTGTAAAAGTGCATTAAGGATAGAAATCTTTGTATATAGATATGTTTATGTACTAACCACACAAAATGATTCAAATTTCAGCAAAATCGTTACAGACATTTCCAAAAACCTATTGTTTAGTATTTAAACTGCCCCCTTAATATTATCTTATAGTGCCATCTGTTATTGAGTAGCAAGTAATATTGACCAACTTTGCCCCTTGAAGAGAATTAGGTTAGGCCAAACCCGACTAAATCATTTCCTTTTATTCCTAGCGGTTTAATGAATACGGGTACGATGCCGTGCTGTTTCCTGGAATTACCAAACTAATTTAATTTGGAAAAAATGTTTATATTATTCAGTATAAATAATGTCTTAATTTATATCTTTTTATATACATTTCAGTGTGCCATTGCTATTGCACTTGTTCCACAGAATCGTAATTCAAGCGCTTGTAAAATCAATGAACAAAATTCGCTTAACTTTTGCTGAGCGTTTTCACGGCACCGCAGGCCGACCTGTCGAATGTTTGACCGGTAGCTTCAAACATACATACATATACATATAATTGCACACTTCAAATTCCAAAACTTACCATAACCTCTCTACTGCCGAATTTTGCCGTGTAGGTGTTAAAGCAGCTAGGTAACGATTTTGCCAATGCACTATGCATGCGTACTGCAACTGTTGTCTCGAAGCATTCGCTACGAAACTTATGCAGAACATAACTTGAAATTAGGTTGTCATGTGAATTCAGCAGAATAGTTACGCAATCTAGTGGGTGAGTTTTGAACAGTTATCTGGGGAGTTACGAATCAAAATTATAATATTTAATGAACGCGTGAAAAAGAACTAATTTAATGAATGAATGACGTTAATAATGAAGACTAATATGTCCTATTGATGATTCATTCAACTATTAAGCCCAATTAGGAGAAATAGAAAATAAAGCAATCAACCAAGCCCAAAATTCCTGCATAATATTCAAAACCTACGTTAATATGTAAGGAAGAGGTAGTAGTTTAGATTTCAGTCTCCCACGTCGTATTCGAATAACTGGTACGTCATTTTCTCTGTTCAAATTCACTCTATTTCGCACAATAGGTTTCAGATTTCGTGTAACTCTCTATCTCTTTATCTCTTTCAATGTATAAAGATATTTGCGTTTTTTTAATTAACCAAAACCCGATACAACGATAAGGATAAATCAGCATTTCTTTGATCACATTATGGTCGAAGGCATCTGACTGCTCCAAGTGTGAAAGGAAGAATTTTCCCAAATCTTTAAAACATGTTTTCGGCTATAGAATCCAGATAACAATGACTTATTTGTTAGTCATTTGTCTCATAACTAAGGTTCATTCAATTTTATTTCCGTAGCTCTCGACTAATATAGCCTTAATTAAGTTTACCCCGAGTCGTGTAGTACTCAAGCCGCAGCCGAGAATCACTTGCGAGAAATAGCGTCAGTTTGATGGACAGCTGTAATTTTACAAAGTAATTTACTTCGCGGTTTTACACTGATATTGAATGAATATTATTTTTGATAATAGTAACAAAAAACATGTTAAGACATTAGTGAATGTAGTGTCTGAAAATCATAAATATTCATTCCTAAACCGTACATTTTTACGCGTACTAACAAACTTTGTGCGAAATTTGTACTAATGAAAACCAAGTAGAGTCATTCTATTTTGCAGGGTTATAACATGCTCATTGATTTCTTATTGTAATTAAGTACTTAAGGCCCGTTCAGACTACGACACTATACACCGTACACTCAGTGTATACATCAAATGTCTCTGTGTGAACACGAGTGT
>DWQT01004277.1:0-11437 GCA_018244895.1 Myscelus amystis hages
AACGTCGACGCCCGAACGAAAAGAAATAAAAATATTGTTTCTCACCAGAAATATTGTTACCAACCAGCACGCCACACGTTGAAAAACTGTGCTCAAATATACATACATGCTTATAAAACAAATATTTGTGCTCGGTAGAAATCAAACCTATAAACCACTCACTAATGAGTCAGGTTGACGAACTACGTAACTAACGGGGTAGTCAAAGATTGTTTAAAAGACATCATGGTAAAGTTAAAGCATATAACACCTTTATATTCTAGAAGGCAGATGAGGCACACTGCCCCGCACCCTGAAAACTGTAATTACAGTTCACGAGGATGTGTTTTTTTTTAAAAGAAAAAAAATGTATCCAATACGAAATGCTCGGTTGGCCACAATTTATTGGACCGTATAGAGGAATATCCAATATCCAGTAGTAATGATCTTTTTGCATCGCACACCAACCTCATGCGGTATTAGCAAACTATAAAAAATGTTTTCCATTTAGTACAAAGATAAATTGAGCCTTTTTTGAATGTCATATCAATGTAACTAAGTAGGTCGCCACTTGACCCCTCTCATTAAGCATTTATGCCTGTCGTCGATGTCCTTACCGCAATTGTTGCTTTTCACGTTCCTTTTTCAAATTATACGTTCTGTATTTTTACGTAAATATCTTCTATGATAATTTATACAATCTAAGAAATTTCCATAACATAGATTTATTTTTAAAACGCCTAAATCCCTCATTCTGTTATAAGTAGGCCTTTTTGTTAGCAGCCTGAGTGAATGTTCCGTTATTTCTCTTTCTTTCTAAATACACGGTCTCAAATCGACTCTGAAACCTATTTCATTATAATTCAACATCATAAGTGTATAATTTTCGTCACTGCTTATTTTGTTTAATTAAAATATTATTCGATGTCTAAACTAAAAGACTTTATATCGATAAAATAAAAAAATATCAAACCACACAAACACAAATAAATAAAAGTCGAATATTGTGAATAACTCGCCTTTATTATTATTAATCGGAAAATATGATTCAAAGTATAAAAATGGTAGCATTAATGCTAACAAAAAGTTTATTACTCTCTGCAATGTAGGCAAATATTACAATAAAAATCATAATACGGCATGTCGCTGGCTGGATCGATATCAAGCTGGTAATGAATAATATGAGTATCATTAATTTGAAATATTCGATAGCTGTCATTTCAGCCCTGTCAAAAGCTCCTAGAGTGTTTTAAAACTTAATAGTTGACCGCCGACCCGTACCTCCATTAGTACGGATTAATAATACATATTTAATTAAGGGCCAGAGGCCGACCCTAAGAGAGAATTGTGCCCAGTATCGGAATATAATTAATGTTACGGGAGCAGCAACTCTGCAAATACTAGCGACCTGCCGTCTCATTTGATGAACTCAGTAAAATATTATTAAATATTCAGTTAGCAAATACTAAGATTGCATGCCTTTGAAGGCATTTTAGCGAATACCCAGATCTTCCAAAACCAACACAACGTATTTAATGAACGTATGCGACGGGAATCTGGAGCCAAAACAATTCCATAAAGCAACTTCAAATTTAATTATTAAAATGAATACAACAAGATATACAACTAAACAGCAACTAACTAGTACCTCCGTCAACCGGTTGTAGAGCAGATTAAGGAGCTCTCATGCTTAGCAGGGGAATGCAAGAGTTGCAGCGACCATACAAAACGAATAACCATGATAGAATTTCAAGTGAATTTTGAACAGTAACTAGACTCAGAATTCATAGAACCTTACCAACTCGGCGTGATTTATGTATGACTGAATACAGAGCACACGAGCCGAGTAATTACCGAGGCAATATGGCAGCTAAAGCAGTATCAGGGCGAAGCGCGTCAAAGATTAATTGAATCCCCAATTGGCTCTAGTCACTCGATCAAATTGCATGCAGGATATGCCATTTAGATGCACCCGTATCGCTTGCCAGATTAATTACATCGTTATATTAATACTCACTAGTCTGGGAATAGTCTAGTAGGTATGTTGCTTTTGTAATTTCAACCTTATCAAAGGAGTTCTGGAAGCTTAACGCTAAAGTAGACAGCAGTTCGTGTCTACTAAACTGTTCGGATGGATTAATGTATTGGCGTCACGTGTTTAATGAATAGTACAAGTATTATTGCTATTTCGAAAGCAGTATTTTTTTGTTTATAACTTGAAGAAGAACATCGTCATTTGCTATGATATCATAACATTAGGTCACAATTTTAATCATAATGGAAATTAGCTTCGATTTTTGAATGACAATCAATAGTTTAGAATATTTATATAAATTTATGATGAGATTAGGTATTATTAGATAAGACACTCAACCCTTAAGAATTTAAGTCTGTACGTCTATCTGTTGACGTCGGAGTTGAAGATTTTGACTAATAAAAGCACTTATGTAAAATGTTATGCTATTTAAGTAAAGTACTTAATGAACTTTAACACATTTTCTCGCAAAACTTTTCTTCCATAGTCGGTAAAGATATTTATGTAAAGCATGGCAGCCTATTAGTGACCTAGCGGGGATAAATCCCCGTTCCGTATAAAAGTCAGCAACTTGACCCGACCAAGTTTTTTGTAAGACACAATGGCTACTTTTTAGCGGTCCGCAACAAAATTAAAAAAACTCGAACATAAATAATTTATATTGTATTGTTTTAATATCTTAATATATACATATCTCAGGACAATCCCACACACGGCTATCCGATTAGGCAATTTAATAGTAAACATACATACATATACACATACGATATAATACTTATATAGATATTTTTATTACATCCAGACACAGAACAAACAAATGTGCTCGTCCCACAAATATTTGTCCTGGGTGGGAATCGAACCTCGGCCTTTGGTTTTGCAGTCAAGGTGTCTAACCATTCACAAGGCTAGGCAACGTTATTCGGGAAAGTTGTTATTTTAAAACTCTATTCCAATTTAAACCACTTTACCAACACCTATGCTTCACGCGAGGTTAAAATGGTGCGACAAGTAACATGAAGACGTCAACATGCTTACGTCATAAGCATTATGACGTTAAATTTATCCCCACCACGTCAGGTCGTGTTACACTCAGTGGAAATCTCCGCTAAAGTTAATATTTTAGCATCAATGAGTATTACATATACCTAGTGTTTTCTAGAATGGTTGTGGTCTGCCAATCCGCCTAAAACCTACTGTGAAAAGAGACCCGTGTCCAGTGATGGAACTATATAAGGGTAAAAACATATTGAGACTACAAAAATGTTAGGCAAATGTGCCGCAAAGCCGTAATAAAAATGATACTAGAAGTAGAAGAATTTAATGTTATTCTACGTACAGATTTCGGGCGCTGGGTGGCACACGCCCAAACGTTGTCACGCCAACAACTTGATCCATCTGTCTGTCTTAGTTTTTGTATTATACATCGCCAAGAATCGTGACTTGAATTTATACGAAAAGCTATACGAAAAAAATAACATCTCAATGAAACGGATCGCTTACATGAATATATTTTGTACTGCGTTTATTTACTGGAGAATAAAGTTTCCCATATAGATTTAAATATTAGGCAACTTAAGGTAAACGTTGTAAGAATGATATATTAAACACATACATATTCACAGGGCAACGTAAGACAAGCAAATGGCTGCGATAATGGCCCTGTATATCATGAGCACGAGGTATGAAAGCGTAGTTTACATTCAAAATATAACATGTTTATTACGATTTATCATCGTGCTGTTTTCGAGGTAGCGTGTCGTATCAAGCGAGGTTTCCCGAAAGTGTCGAGATCAGCCATTGAATATTTATTCGGTGCCAAGCCGCGGAGCGTGGCCTCAAAATTCAATATGTGCTCTTAAAGTCTTTATCACTAGTGTGGTAGTTTTACAAAGTAGGGTTCGGCTTTTGTATACAATGCACTGAATATTAAATAAGTACATGAACATTTTATATAGAACTTATGACAATACTTATGACAGTACTTACAGTCATACTTAAAATAATAATATTTCAAAAACAAGATGTTTTATTGTTATATAATTTATCGAACCGTTTGATGTAAAAACTTTATTGCAGATTTGAAGATCACCGCAAGAAACAGAATTTCCAATTAAGCGAGCTCCATAATTCATGGACATAATCAATAACTTGACGAGAAGAGAGACCAAATTGTGAAGTCAACTCAGTTGGTAAACGAAATCAGTCTTAACAGTAAAACCGACAACTTTTAAGTTGCTTGAATATTATAATATTACCAAAGTTGTCAGTGACATTATACTTCTCTGATCCTTTTTAATTGATAATAAGTTCACTCTAATATCAAAATAATTTAAAAATAACTAATAAAACCATTGGGTAATGGCTTGACAAGTCGATTTGGATAAGCAACGTTTAAATTGAATATGAATACTGATAAAATTCCTGTTTCTAAATCAATATGCTGACTGTAATAAATAAAAAAAAAATTAGACTAAGAAAATCGACCTACTTTTAGTCAATTTACAAAAGTATTCAAAGTTTCGACCCTATTTTTGGCTTCATACAACCCCAGGAAAGTTAAAACGATCAATAACTCAAAAAACAGATTTTCCAATGGGACGAGTTTCATAGTTCAAGGAAACAATCAATAACTTTGGGGCTCAAATTACAAAGGGAAAGTTTGAAATCGACCGAACTGTGGACCGTAATCGCAGAGATCGCTTCATGAGATATAAACAGGGTTTCAGTTTAATACTTACGGATAACTTACAATAAACAATAAGCAGTTTCTGTTGTTATTGCTATGTAATTATGCACCAAACAACAGTTAAATTCAAATTAGGTACATATATGTTTCATGTTTTTATTACGATACACAGTTTTCAACCAAGAGGGAATGAGTGAGCTTTAGTTTAGTAGGTACTACATTATTAATCTGTAATAAATATAAAGCTGCCCTCGCCTTAACTTCAAATTCGATTACAGCGCCATTCGTTATCAAAGTTATTTATTACTCGTCGCCAGGACTGTAATTTCGATTGAAGAACATTAAAAACACATTATGTACGACGCTGTTTTGATTGCAACACTTTCATATTGTCTATCAAATATATTTATACTTTACGACACCCTCTTACATTTTTACTTATTATATTATCCGCAAATACAGTTACATTACAAAAATAACGTCTTATTTCATTAGCATGGAACCTTAAAAAACAGATAGTAAAGTTATCAGACCGAATACCCATAACAGAATCTAAGTAGCAACTAATATGGTAGTAGTAATAACGAATATCTAGGGACTTGCTAATAACTAATTAACTTAAGTCTAGTAACCGTGACATGGCAGCATAAAGTAGATTTACTCAGAGCTCAAACGCTACTGAAAATCGTTTAGTGAATAAATTAATTCCGCATCGATAACTCTATTAATCCACACAAGAGCCGTAGCAGCATATACAGCTGTAGTTATAAAGTTGTTTGAATATTTAATTGGCTGCAACCGTACCTGGCCAAGCGTCTGGGATAACTTATTCAGACTGCTGCTATCTTACGAGTTTATAGAGAGATTAGAGTAGCTATCTGTCGCAAAGTTTCAAAATCTTCTCTGTAGAATCGAAATAGCCATATAAATTATCTCTAGCAGGCTACCATACAAGAAAAGCCCAAGTGTTGCTATTACACAAATTACGTAATAAAATGTAAGCGTGTACTCGTAATAAAGGATATTAATCTATTATGTGATATACAATTTCTAATAAATAAAATAAACCACCGCTACAGGCCTTGGCTTCAGTGAACAAATGTACCTACATATAAAATGATCTACCTCCGTATTTACTATTAACAATAATATAAAAACTGTATCAATATACTTTTACAAAAAGCCGTGGCAATCATTTCCTGGTACGATATGATAGCCCCACAATCGGTAGCGACAAAGCAATTTTTTATCAAAGGCTTTATGAAACCTTATATTGCACGCACGCCGCGCTCGCCTTGTTTTGACACGCTTTTCATAGCCCATACATTCTTCTCTAATAAAACCACGGAGAACTGTACGACACTTTAACAATAGCTAGCGTAACTGAGCTTGTATAACATATAATATTAGAAAACTGTTACGGTATACATTTTATAACAGAATCATGAAGATTTTAAGGTACATAGCGTAGTCTAATCTTGGGCCGCAATCTTTTCAAAACTACAGATCAGAAAGAGAAAACCATTTTTTTTTAAATTATAATGGAATGATGTTTCGCCACGCTTCTGCCTGTTGAAAAGCAAAATATAGTCAGTGCGTGTTAAGAAAACGCCAAATGGCTCTTGCTTTGAAGAGTCCTAGATAATTTGTGTGTGTGTGTTCAGCTAAGCATCATACTCTTTTGTCGATTACCTTATGTAAAATATCATATAAAAATAAATTCATAATTGGATACAAAGAAAAAATCATGAAATTCTCAGATGATGCAAAAATCAAAATTTTATTTAACTAATATACGTACTACATCGCAATCTACAGTCAGAAAGTATTTATATCTTGTACAATCTCTATAAATATACACATGTTACACGTAAGGTCACGAGAACTTTGAGATATTTTATTAAGCGCGCAGGCGACCGTATATCTGTCCCCCGAAGCACTCAAACCGCGCCCAAGCTGCGGTCGTCTGTCACCACATCAAACTATCAATAATTCAGATGCCAGCTGTCGTTTCAGGATATTAAAAACCTCGGTGATGTGTAAGAGAATATTTAGAAGAAGATAATCACTTCAATGTGATTGATTCAATGTGAATGAAAGTTTTGTTAAAGATATGATAATATTGGATTACGTTTATAATAACTACCAAAGACTGTTCAATATAAATTGTTAATTGATAATGTTCGTTCAAGTAATTGACTCTAATAGTAGTATTTTTACAATTCTGTAAAAGGCAGTGGCAAGCGAAGCCGCGGTCAATTATGCCTCTTACCTGCTCCGTTGCTAGTCTGCTCATGAAAAATGCAAACAAAATTACTTCATAAACGTTCTATTTACTTAATAAATCTATTTAAACTTTTCACATAACACGTGCGCCAGACGTGCTCCATTGTGCTAGTTTGTGCTTTGCCACAAGAAAAGAAATTTCATTATGGAGCCACTCAATTTTTCGCGTTCTTGTTTATAATTTCGAAACAGTAAAATTTTTATTCAAAAACGCATGAACGAAAAAGTATAATGCTAGTATTTCTCTATTTAATAAAAAAAATCTTATTTAAACATTATCAATAATAAAAAACCTGTGAAATCATTTGGGAACTAAGGATAAAGGTTCATAAAAAAGTTTACATAATATTTGTTCATTTATTCAAGGCCCATTGCACGTTGGCGTCTTTGTTAAACATATAAGTATGAGCAGTTTACAAAACGATATATACCGTAGCCTGAGCGAGAGTTATGCTACGTATTATCAATATATCTGCTACACCAGAGCCGTAGCCAATAGCTACACGGATCATTGAAGGAAATAAAAATGTTTGTGTTTTGCGATGTAGCTATACTTTTCTACGATTCCGTTTGACATTGTTTTCTGTACAAATATAAAAACATACCAATTTTATAACGTTTATAATTATAATGAGACACATTGCAAGCTATAATTTATTGATACTTAATGAACTCTTTTCAACTCTAATTATGCCTGAGCTCTCAGTTAGCCACAAGCTTAAAGTACATTAATTTTACTACAAAAGTGGTACTTTAAAATAATACTTACGGGAAACAAATCTCTTGGCACATTGACAAATGTATAAGCCGAACCGTTTACGTGGAAAAAATGCGGATTGGCAGCCTTGACGCACCTTCTACAGCACATTATAGAGAAGTCTAACACGTGTTTTCCTTGTGAGTTTATCGTTTCCCTTTATTGCCCTTTATTGCCCTTAAGTCACACATCCTTTTGTTTAGCCAGAGGCACATGTCAGCAGACGCGCTAACCACAAAGACCTGGATATTGTCTTCCAACTGATTCTATATGCATTGTAGACGACCCAATAACGCTTTTGCTTTGACTTAACTATCAACCATTAAGAACCATCATCAAGATCACCCTCTTTTAGTCCATTGCTTGATACAGGCCTTTTCTAGCGATTTTCTATCGCCGCCTTATAAAATACACACGTTATACAATGTGATTAAAAGGCGACTATGACGTGACTTTACGTGTATGTCTAAGACATCTAGAAGTAAGATGTTTCCAAGGACATTGTACCAAAATATCGGTGTGGTCTACGGAATTTGTAACTGTAACTTAATTTTTGAATCTCAGATTGACATTTCCGTTGCAGAAGAACCGCGAGGATGTCCTTTCACATTGAAATATGGAGGTGAAGAAACATGACAAGCCGGGCAACCTTTCGCCCGTCAAGTGTGGCTTGAAGAGGGAGGGAGACGACGCGAAGACTTCCAGGTCCAGTAGCAAAGTCGAGAAGGAACTCAAACTACCGCCGGAGAAGTCGCCGACCGACGACGGCTCGAGGAAAGAACGAAGACTGTCCAGAGCCAGTGAAAGTTCCAAAGACACGTTTGACAGGTAAGTAATCAGTGAGGTAGTTAGTAGCATGTAATAATATAAAGGTGTACCTATATTTTTTATGTGAAGAAAACTAAACGAGCACACATCAGTCACGAGTGGTCGCTACCGCCCATGGACATCTACTACCAAACTCTAATAGATGTTAACAAGAATTCGTTGGTGAGTATTCATTAGTAACAGAATTTGAGCAGTGGGATTGTTAGTAATATCAGTCCAGTTAGTACTTGATATGCTCGTAAGCGCAGTGAGAAGGTATCGGATGGAATCCGCCCTTTGAGAAGTCACAGATGTCGTACTTTTGAAGATTGTGGCATCAATATAATAAGATGTCGGATCTAGTAAACACGTGAACGTGTGGATGCCACACTCTGCAAAACAATACACAAGCTGCCGTAATAACAACTGCAGGGTAGAAATACGTGCGGCGCTGGTTTGATGATATCACAGTAACCTATAGGAATATTATCTGAACATTTATTCTGTGTATTAAACAATAACAGAGATTTCTAATATTGGTAAACTCATTTCGTTTCACCACATTAGTTCTAAAGCAATTATATAAAATGGTCCTTCCCACCTTTGTGTGGTCGGCACAGCGGAATTTATTACCTATCCTAGCACCTTTCTATTTCCGAACGAACTAATAACACACAGAGCTTACACTATAAGTATAAAATGTAGTTTGACTATACATGTTTAATGTCTGGTTCACATAGAGTTAAAACCAAAGAGCCAAAATATTATTTTTGAATCTAACATCAATAAGTATTATATGTAAAGTTACAAAAATCTTATTATACTGTTTATATCATTTATATAATTATGCCTTTATTACAAATATGGTATGCATAGCTGTACACCGCTTGACCTTCTGTCTCGTGCAATGGACAATGCACAATATCCATATCAATGACCAGTTGAGCGAAACAAATTAATGCAGATTATCGTGACCATTGGGCCAAAGAGTCATCCATTTAGTTACAATATAGCTCTATCAAATGCATTGTATGTAGCCATAAAATTTTGTGGATGAATTCGAGCCTTGGTCTGTACGTTTTAAATTGTCCCACCGAAACAACGTATTTTGAACGTTCAAAAGTTCCGACCCATTTAGTTGAGGTCGAGTACTCGCTAACAAACTATCGTATAAAAACCTTTGTTTCTGTTATATTGATTTATTACCGTGCGAGAGGTTTCTGAACCGAGCCGGCTTTCGTTTTGCGGGGTAATTGCCATCTGTTCTTCGAAATACGGGCACCATGAAGACCGTTGACCACGGCTAGCGAGTACCGAGTACCTGCAATAATAAAACAACTAAAGACTAGTTATTGTAACAGCACTGTATCGGAATATAATATAAAAGGAATGATTTATCAGGCTATATTTTGATTGGCCTCCTGATCTAGTATTAGAAATACAGAGTGCAATACGGCCGTCGTACGTTCGATTCCCACCTAGGTCAACATTTTTATGTAATGAGCACATTTATAACACTTTCACGTTGATATTTCTCAGTATAGTCTTTTTCTCAACAATATGAATAGGCAAAGTAATAATAAATATCAAGTTTATCTTATAGTTAAAAAAACAGGTTGAAAACCACCAATTACTTTAATAGTTATCACGTATCTAAAAAATTTCTACGCAGTACTGCATGCAAGCTTAATGAAACATAAATACTTATTGTTATATTCTTACGCTTCAAGTTTTCTCGCCGGTAGTGTTGAAATCAGTAATGTAGGTTAAGAGATTAGCCCGAGATCGTTAAGCGCATGAGTGACCTAATCTCTTTCTGAGTATATCGAGAGTGAAAATCGGAATTGTTTTTACATCAAATTCACTGTGTTTTGCGCTAGTACTGAGGCAAATTCAAACATTCGACCTGTTACAATAAATGTTTGTGATAGAGTTTCTGAGCTAAAAGTATTTTTAAATGTTCCTTTCGATTCCAGAAATGGAACGGAAAATTTTATGCGTACGTTCATTTTTAACTTTTAAAGTAAAAATTTTTCGCACCACAAGAAGTGGGTAAGAATGATTGATAAAATAAATTCATATAAAACAGAATAATTTCAGTCATATTATTTGCTGCACACCCTTGCGTGTTTCTACTGCCGCCAGTATTTAATCTATACATGAAACTGTTTCACAAAGCAATAACGCAATCGTAAGTATGTATGAAGGTGTTTTGAGTATTTTATTCGTTTAACCGTCTTTTGTCGACTCTCATTATCAGTGAAGAACACCCCAAGTATACAATCAGCATTACACAAGTTCATAATTCGCTGAATCAGAAGGGTTCAGCCGAGCAATATTGCATGCCGAGCTCAATTTGAGCACAGCTACACAAAGTTGCTTGCTACTTACATTCGCAAATCTCAAAGTTACATGACAAAATCCATTTAGATCCTTGTTTACGATATTTCTGCGCGCTACCCGCGACTAAGAATAGACAGAAAATGGAAATGTACGTCACAACTCGTAACTACGTGTTTAGCGCAAATGTTGCTAATAATGTCTATTAAGGAGTATGAATAATAATATATGAAAAAGTTTCTTAAGCTTTATATTGTGTGTGTTTAATTTACTTACTAAAAATGATATATACATGTGAAATAATATTTCAGAAACGGTAAAGCCATTAAGCGGTGAAGTCCACATTCGTGCCAAAAATAGATGCTATAATAAATTTTGTAATAGTTAATATAATTTGTAAAGAGAGCAATACTTGTTTTGTTAAATTAATACATACATATATAAGCACGAGAATAGTAATTTAATATATAAAAATGGACTTCCTGACTGCTTCACACATCATCGCACTGCCTGTATCATTCCACGAGAGATATCTCAGTGCGGAAAC
>DWQT01004278.1:0-11436 GCA_018244895.1 Myscelus amystis hages
AAAGGCAAAATATGGATTGAACTAATAACTTTTTAAGATCTTCTAATGTACCCATATTTGTGCAAATAAATGTCTTTCGTCTTTTGTCTTTTCTTTTTAGATGAAATTTAAGCTCGAATTCTACCATATTAGTCAAGTATGGGTTACATAATAATTGAAAAATTCTAAGCGGTCTTTTCATTCAAAACTAGTTAATAAATGCCTATATTGTACAACTGGGCACAATGTAGCTATTATTACATCCAAACAGAATAAAATAGGGAATTGAATCCACGACTAATAGTCAAAGTGATTAAGCACTAGATTAAAAGATCAGTTGAAACCTTAAATGTGTCAGACTTCTTTTAGGTTTAAGATCTAGTGCCAGTTGATGCCGGTTTCTGGTTTCAATATTCATAAATCATATTATTAACACATTTACGAGAAAAGGTTACATCTAAATGACAAGGTTAAAGCTGATTAATTTGTGAAGTCACAGAAATTTGAATAGTCAAAATACATTTATGATGAAATGAAGATGAAATTTAAATAATTTGGAATAAATAAATTATATTCGTATTTTTAAGGATATAATGTCCTGGTATGCCAGTATAGGTGTTGTGTTTGTGTGTGTTGAATTAATATTAACTGTCACCCGACCTTCACCTACGTAGTTCGTTGACCTGTCACGTGCGCAGGGGCTACGAAATAATAATTGGACGTGAACCGACGATTGTTTGTTTTAATAAAGGTGAGAAATTAATAATAATTAATTATTTGCAATTGTAATTGAATATGTTATTAAATGCACGTTACAAATTTCATTTGCTCAACTGACCCGGAATTGGGGCTACGTCATTGCAATATTTTTTGTTATTGTTAAAAAGAGGAGAGCTTTGATATGGAACTTTCTACTTACGTTTTAAATAGCTGCCGGGCGACGCACCATAAATAAATATTGGTAAATTTTAATTAAAATTAACGCCCTGGCGCAAAAACATTAAAATTCTTAAATATCAATACGCAATTTCACCGTATGCCCAGAAGCGATTCTTTTATATGATAAGTAATTTAAATTCCCAATAAAGAAGTTTAACCAATTAAGTAGAAAAATAAAACCAATTACATCGGCACGCGACCTCGTAAAGGTCGCGTCCGATTGCCCCGGAGTCACAGGCCGATGGCGATCTGTGACGGATGCTTGGTTTTGACATAATGACATTATGAGGCAACCTCACAGTTATCAGATTAAATGAAATGAATTGTCATAATTACAGCGAAATATAACGTGTAAATTTTATGTTGAATTCATATGACGTTCCTTGCGATACGATTGCGCTGACGAACCTTAGTTTTTCAGGAGATTTATCATACATTTTGCTAATCTCAGTCCCCCTTACCGTTTTTAGCCCTTTCACTACAGAATACTATCTTATCTTATGTGTATCTTATACGGGTTTAAACAAAAACTTAAGGGACATTAAAATGTGTAATTCACCAATTTATTGAACCATAGAACATTAAATGGATTCCATTTAAAAGATCTAATAAAAGATTAAATTTTGAATAAAAAACACGTTTAAAGCCTAATCCTTTAAATTTTGTCGGCTAGTAGATTTAGAATAACGTTATGGAAAAATATTTTCATGCAAAGATATTAATTTGTTAACACCACAATCAAATGTTTGTGTGTGATTTAAGTACAACTTTTACTGGGGCAATTCCATTATCTAACGTAAAATCTCGGGCCACTCTTAAGTAACTTCTGGCATTTATTCCGATCAGTCATTCGTGTTCTCATCTTAAAAGTAAACTTTGATGGATCGTTCAAGTATAAACGGGCGCCTTGTTGCAACTGTCCTATTGCTTTACGCGGGAAATAAATTAATTTCAATATTTGCAATTCATTACGTGTCGTGCTTAAACTGTTTATATATAAATCTTATTATTTCGTATATAACCAGTCATTATAATGATTGTGATTAAAAATTCAATCAGATCTGAACTTCAACCGAACATTTTACGATCAAATCACAATCACATCTTATACTGAAAGAAAGTTCTGGAGATGAGTTGTAGTATGAGGGATTTTTGCCCACTAGAGAAGTAGTGAGTTTTTGTAGCAAAGCGACTATATACAAAATAGCTAATGATAGTTACTATGAAAGTTTGATATTTTAGAATTGATAATAGTAAAGTGACAATATAAGCTTAGTTCTGTAAATGAAAAATTGTTAAATAACCTATTAAAAGCATCTACGCGTTGTAGGTTTAGTTAAGCCCCATAGTTATGAGGCGCAACCAGTAGATAAAGATTGTTCAATATTAACGTTACATGTCACGGAAATTATGTCGTAACTTGCGTAACATAGCATGAGGCTAATCGTAAATAGCACGTAGTTGACAAAATAGTGTTTTACATTTCTACGACATTAATGTTTGGCCTTCAGAGTAGAATGTGTTTACTAATGCTGTTACAACATCCCTTACAGTGTTTATATGTTGCTGCAATGAACACGGTCAACTACTTGATGAATGACCGATAGTGCAAATTTGCATTGATCCGTTGCAAATTTGTATGTACTATTGAATCAACAACCAATGTATCTTATTCGAGGGTTGTGGGTTCGATTCCTACTCAGGAAGACTACATGTGGGATGGCTCGTCTTGATTTGGAATCAGATGGCTTTATTTAAAAATATAGGAATATACATATGTACGTTAGTATTATTTTTATTAGTAAAAGGAAATAAATGTTAAAAATTTCAATTGTTACGCTAATTGGTACAATACCAATAGACCTACGAATACAATTGTTCTAAATTCAAATTCAAATTGGAATTATTTTAATTATAAGGTAAATACATACACTCAATGAAGGTCATGTTTTAGTCATCGTACTTCGACTTTGAGCGCTTTTCAGTGTATAGCAGGCCGGAAGAAAAAAATCCAGCGTAAAAAAAACTCTCAGCGCTCTTTTAAATAACAAAAATATTGACTAAAATTAGCCGTGTTGCAGTATGGATTTAACCGGTAAAGAGCATACATGACAGTTAGCAGATTATCGTCTAATTGCGCCTGTACATACATATATTGATTTATGTGTATGTTGCCTCGTGTTGTTACACAATTTGTGAAATCACGGTGACTAATCGATCACCTATCAATGCAAATACATGAAACCCATTCGCGATGACACCTGTGCAATGCACGCCATGACTAATTCGTCCAAGAATCAATATTTGTATTTGTCAAGGTGATATGCGTGCAATTTTGGATCAGTTGTCGCGTACATTTTAATAATGTCGAGAGAAAGAGTTAATAACTCTAACATTTTTTTTCTATGCGTGTAATATATAATTTACATTTCACATGAGAAAGGGGGGGGGGGGTACTACGTGTTTTCTGCCTACCCTGTTACGGACCCAGCGGGATGGTATAGTACTAATAGTAACGTATAAGCCTTTTTCTGTCAATACATAGTTGGAGCACCGTGGTGGAATATGTTCCAGGCTTCCCCCTATTACGGGATAGACTAAAGAATTTCAACCGATATTTAAGGTTATATATTTTTAGTAAAAAAACACAAAATTAATTGTTGTGTTCCTGCTTAAGAACCTTTACTCCGCCGGAAGGAAGTTAACCTGACGCGAAGGCTAGTTAAGAATCACAATGAAAATTGGCAGGAGCAAGTGTGTAATATAATCACCTTTTGTGTTAAGTATTTAAAGGTCGTGAGAATAATTAAACGTTTTTTGTTTAATTTTAACATGCTTAAGTGTGCAAAATTATTTTTACTTCTTAAAATTGTTTGGCGCTACTAACTATTACCTAGAATATCTGTATGTATGTATGGAATAGTTTGACTTTTTTTTTACGTCTATGCTATTACCTACAATTCATTTAGTATCCGATATGATCGTAGTCAAATATAAGGGATTTTGAAAATCTCCATGTCGAAAAGTGTCGCTGTGTCTTGGTCAAAGGCAGACAAATTGAAGGACGTGTCAAGGATTGCGCGTAACCGCTTTAGGTGACGCTCATTATGTGGTCCATTAAGGAGTCAATACATTAACGCGCCACAAGTGAGTTTTTATAGCTTGGTATAGAGCCTTTAGCGACTGTTCAATTACTTCGGATTTGCAATAGTAAGTTTACTCGTATGTTTAATTTGTCGAACACTTGTGAAGATTGCACATCGAAATCTTTACATAAGCGGTACAAATACTTTCGCTGAATCACAAAGTAACCGGAATTATCACAAAGCCTTGACCTAAAAGTGAAAAATATTTAATTTTCTCAATTCCACAAATTTACTCTGTCCATAATTGTTTTCACAAAATCCTGTCGGATTTTTAGTCTAGCTAGTTACGATAGTTGAGCCGGCGGCTGTGGGTTCGATGTCCATATATGTAAGCATGGAAACACGCGGGAAAATTCGCCACTACCAATCACTCATGTAAACATTGAAAATTTAATATTTAAATTTTTGTATCATAAAACGCACGTCACAAGTCTGAGATGCGCTCAGGATTTGAACCTAGATTCCCAAGAGCGGAAGGCTCAATGCGAACCACTATGCTAACGCAGGTATGAATTAACAGTTATATTACAAAAGGGATAAAGTAATATGGCAGATGAACGAAGCGACGCAAAGCTAGTGTCGCTTCACAAGGAAACACGACCCGCATACTGTGTCTTGCTTCACTGTAAATTGATGGGTTACCTATGCTACAGTTTTTTCTACACTTGCGTATTACGAGCAGGTGTTATTACGGAGATTGCGTTGGATCTTGTCGATTTGGTTTTACATTCTTTTTTTAAATTAGCCATTTGATGTACAATTGGTTATACAAATGACTTTGTCCGATTCCAATTCGGAGAGTGTGCGTTTTGTAAGTCTGACATTAATTCAGTTTTTGGGCTGTGAATCCACCTAATATCAAATTAACTGTATGGTTATGTAAAGTTTATCAAAACTGTATATGTGGATGTGTGTGTGTGTGGGTGTGTGTGTGTGTAAGTGTGTGTGTAATTAATAATATATTATACGCAACTGGTAATTTCTGGACACGCAGTGAAATCGCGGTAATTATCAACTTGCGATATCATTTCTTAATATCCCGACGAGTAACTCATTTGTCCGATAACATTCGCTTGTACAATAAATAATTGGAAATACCAATCGTTATTTTATACTTGTACCTACAAGTGTTGCTGTTAAAACATTTAGTGCATGTAAAATATAACTGTTAATTAACATTAGCAATAATGTTGGATGTTTTGGTAATGTTTCTGAAATTAGTAATTTTATATGGCATATTCTAAGTTCACCTGCTACATATTACGCTGTAGCGCTTAATATTTTATGAGCATCTACGAAAATGGGAACTGTAAATAATTTATAGCAAAGAACGACAATATATGAGTTGATATCATTTATTAATACTTTTCTATACCTTGCTTTTGCGGCCATATTATATTATGAAATAAAACGATTCTATCTTTTAAACTGTGATCGATATTGTTGAGTATTTGTGTTTTTGAATTGTAATTTTGAAACATTAGAAAGACAGACTAAAGGGACATTTTGAAATGCGTATTTTTATAGTTATTCAATACTCCGCATTCGTAAATAATGAAAGCCGATGAAAGATGAAGCTATATCGATAATCAATCCAATTAAATTTTTACTAAGTAATGACACTCTCAAACTTATCCTTTCAATGTATTTCACCCTGGCATTTTACATCAATAGATAGTAATGTTACAGCTTATTCTAGCGTTCCGGACTAAGTACTGATTAAGGTTTTAATTTATTGGGACTAATGCACTAACTAGGGGTTTTCGATTAAGTTCTTACTTTCTTTGTCTAATAAAAAGCTACATTGACTAATTCTGTTGTTTTCGTGGTTACGCAAAATGCCGTCCTGTTAGGTACTCTCAACATGTTTATTGTCAAACGGACCACGTTTCGACATGAACACAGTAAGTGCCCGTAGCGCGATGCGATACTAATCTGGGTCATATTATTTCTTATTTCGCAAACACGCCGCCCACAGTCCGAATAACGATACACCTAATTACCGCATTGGATAATGGAGCATTAAATGAACAGACTCGTTCGGCGTCACCGTACGTTTATTTTCTCTATCCTTAGACATACACATGACATACGTTTACACATTTGTTCGTGAATTACATTTACAACAGGTACATCAACTCGAGGTTTTCAAACAAAAAAAAAAACGCAACATTCACCGGTCAGGTTTCACAAAATAAAAATCGTAACAAACAAAAAAAATCATACAAAGACGTTTAAATCAGTGCGGGACGGGCGCGGGTCGTCGGGTATACCGCCCAGCGGGTTGGCGGGCCGCGCCGCTCTGGCTGGATATCCGACGGCCCCCGCGCGCGTTTAGTGCTAATCTTAGAATTAGATATCACATTCGATTCGTCTGCTTCCTGCAGCCATTAGTAGCTACCATGATGACCGTACTCGTGGCCGTGACTGACGACGACCGGGACGGGGACCTTCACGGGGTACGGGACCGGCTTCTCGACGTGGTAGGGCACGGGCTTCTCGATGTGGACCGGGTAGGGCCTGTCGACGGGCACCTTCACGGGGTAGGGCACGTGCTTCTCTACCGCCACTGGGATGTGCTTTTCAACGGGGTACGGCGCTGGTACTGGCACTTTGACGGGGTAAGGCACGGGCTTCTCGACATGGACGGGGTACGGCCTGTCCACGTGCACTTTGACGGGGTAGGGGACTGGCTTCTCTACCGGGTAGGGGACGGGTTTCTCGACTGGGTATGGCACGGGTTTGGGCACATGTACGGGGTAAGGCCTGTCGACCGGGACCTTGACGGGGTAGGGCACCTCCTTGACGACTGGGTAAGGCGCGGGCACATGCACTGGTACCTTGACGGGGTAGGGAACCCTCTTCTCAACTGGGTAGGGAGCGGGCACTGGTACTTTAACTGCCACAGGGATGTGCTTCTCTACGGGGTAGGGTTGAGGTACGTATACCTTAACGGGGACGGGCCTGTCGACTGGCACGTGGACGGGGTAGGGCACCTTCTTCTCAACGGGGTAGGGTTGAGGAACATGCACGGGTACTTTGACTACCTCTTTGACTGGGTAGGGGACGTGCTTGACGACAGGGTAGGGTTGGGGTACATGGACCTGGACGGGCACGGGAACCCTCTTCTCAACTGGCACCGGGATGTGCTTCTCCACCGGGTAGGGAACTGCCACGTTCTTAACCAATGTGATGGTCTTGTGCGTCTCATGGTGACCGCCGTAACCACCGTCATAACCACCATAACCGCCATAACCGCCTCCTAAGCCACCCTCGTATCCACCGTAACTCTCATGTCCACCGTAACCGAGGTTGAAGAGTCCCCGTTTCTCGTGTTTCTTCTCATCGGCCGCCTTGTTGTCGGTCGCTGCCACTTCCGTTTCTGCTTTCTCGGCCTCTTCGGCTTTACCGAGGGCCAGCAAAGCCACCAGACTGGCGGCCACGAGCTGCGAACAAAAGTTTAATAGATCAGGTTTTTTACTTTACTCTTTCTCTAATGAAGATATTGGTTGCCATTTGAAGCTTTGCCGATTGATCTCAACGGTTACTAAATCACTTTGTTGCAATGATCGGCATTATGCTACTGTAATATATCAAAGAGAATCGAAAGGACCCCTTAAAGCTGCGAGGCTTTTTAATGAGTGGTCGCGTTAAAATTGCCGCCAATACGGCGAACACGCAATGTTTCCGCGTTGCGCAACGTTACAACTGGGACAGGGGACGCGGCAAAATCCAGGTGCCGAACCGGTCACTGTCACATCACAGACACAAAGCGAAACACACCGTTAGCTTCATGATGCTGAGCTTGTTGGTTGCACTGAAGGCAGTGGAGTCCTGAATGCGAATGATGCGTGCTGGTATCTGCTTCGCTATATATATGCGGTATGAGCGGCCGAGCGAGGAGAAAAATGGCGCCGCTCCGTAGGACTACGTTACACTTTCGCTTTCGAGGGGGTATCGTTTCAAAGCCAAAATGCTCCATATCGCCTTCGTATCGCCGCGGACCGGTTCGCTCAGACTATCCGAACGGTTCCTGAAACACAGCACTTATTGCACGGTGAAATTATCTGATTGACCGATTTGCAAGAATTTGAATTTTGCCATCGATTTTAATATTATTAATGCGACTGCTATTTATAATATACGTTATTTATTACGGTAGACGAAAATAATTAAATGTATTTGAAATATTTTATTTAAGAAAATAATGCAACCGTTAATTGATTAGAATCATTTAAAATATCCGTATAATTATTTATTAATTGCTTAAGTAGATGCGATTTCAGTAAAAGGGGTCTTAATAAATTCATATTTGCGACTTAATTGTATACGACTGCATTAAACTGTATCGCTTGAGAAAATTAATATAACAATGGAAATATCCAAATGTTATCAAAATATTCGTAACAACTAAACTATATTTCACATTAGTATTTTTTATGGGATACGTGTTAAGATCGTTCTACCATAAGTTTACAATCAATTGGTTTCAACAAGGTGAAGCAACGCCATAGCCAGTTGGTCAGTGGGCGACGCAATATTCAAATTAACTGCATTAATGCACTTTGTTACGTCAACGTTGTATCTATTGATAAATGGTCTTTAAACTTAATAATTTATATTATCATTTATATTATTTGAAAAACAGTATGTAATAAACTAAATAATGTTTTGCATTACATAATTAATTGATTATTAAGTGTCTATTGATATTTCATTTCAATTTATAAGAAGATCAACTTTTATGTGGTGAAAGGATAATCGACAAGTATAAATAAACTATATTACGCAGTAGAGAAATATGTTGGAGTATGCTTCAGGTGTTTTGTGGAAAAAAACTCTAGCCCAGTTGTGGGCATAAAGAGTTTATGTAAACCTAACTAATAAGATAACGCCCCAAAGAATTTCGCATGAATCTGAATAATTACGATTCCGTAATATACCTAATAACGTACTAACATTAAGGAATAGAAAAAATCAATTCGCTGTATGTGATAATATTTAAGGAATACAAATATTACTTGCAACATTAGCCTCCTATAGTTATTGCTCTCGCGTTGATGTCTTTTCGCTCGAAATCTAGAGCTAACATTGCCTGGTACAAAATGAATACATTACGTGAGTTAATGTCCATATGTGCATATTCTGAAAGACACAGAAAACGAATTGAATTGCTTTGAATTTTGTTACTACCGGTATTCATTTTTATTGACGCTATAAAAATCTCATTTCCCTAAAAAAATATTCAAAGCTTTCATTCACTATTTTCTCCGTACTCTCAGTGAGAATTATATGTGAATAGTAACACAAAGTAATATAGCCTCGACCCAATACCAATCGGAAATGAATATGTTAATTTCATACGTAATACCGGGCGCCACGAATCGTGGAATGTTGACCATTAATGGCAAATTTTCTCAAGCTTTTCCGTGCTTTACAAATGCTTACTATCACACAAGAAAATAAGCGACACATACATGTTAAATAACACAAATAATATCTTTTTTTTTATTTAAAACATTAGTTTTAACTCTCAGCTTAACATGTTTACATGACATTTACTAGAAATAAACTCTTTCTTAAAAGTGGACGAATCATAATATTAACAAGTAGTTTGTGTGTAATTTGCTCGTGATTCAAATCTGAAACGAAAATACAATCACCAAAGCATAATGTACATGTATTATACAATAGAACCTACAAGTGCCTTTCTAATTGTTACCCAAAACGTTCCTACCAGTATTTAATACGAGAGCTCTGTACATAAAATTAAATATATTCTGTTAAAAAGAATCTATGGTGATATTCTGTTAAACTTTTATTAAAAAGCTTACAAAGTGACTCATAAACGTCTACGATATATCGTAATGCACTTTAACTCAGTGTTTAATGTGCTACGCTTGTTTCAAAAGCCCACCTTAAATACAATTTACCACTTAATACTTAACGAGGCGTGAAAGACACATACTATCTTGTAATAAATTTTCAAAAATCCCCGTACACAGCTATTTGATGCCAACTTAGGCAGAGTTTGTGTTTTATAGAAATAAATCATCTTGTAGCAATTTTACATCCAGATACAACCTTTATTCCCATCACACAAATATTTAATCGGAATGGAATCGAATCCACAACCCAGTTAGAAAATCAGATTCAGTGACCACTGAACCGACAGGGAAGAAAATTGTGCAAATTAGAGGAGTTCATCGACTATCGAATGAAAGCCTTGAGGCATTGGCAGATTGTAACTGATTTGTAGAGGCAAGCAACGCGATCAGAATACGTTTGCGGTTTAGTAACAGTCGATGAACTGAGATGATGACGGAGGCTTTATAGCGGTACAAAGTATTCCGACATAGGTAATAGTTATTACTCGCTGCCTTAACATTTTACGCTTTATGCGTAACTAGCTTTTGCCCGTGGCGTCGCGCGCATTTAATTCGGAGTAAAACAATTCTCCTTACCCTATACCGTGAAATTACTTGCTATCCTTGGAATATTTAAAACTATATACTACATTTTTACTTATTGCCATTATTTCAAATTCTGAATAGCAGCTGAATGCCTATAGCCTTCCTCGATAAATTAGCTATCTAACACTGAAAGAATTTTTCAAATCAGACCAATATTTCTTGAGATTAGCGCGTTCAAACAATCAAACAAACTTTTCAGCTTTATATATTAGTATAAGTAGATAGATTAAATACGCTTAATGAAGTTAATGGGTTGTAACTAAAGTTTAATGACTGTTACATTACATTTAGATCTTTCTTTGTCATTGTCATAATATAATTACATTAAGAAGTTCTCCTGTAATTGAAAAAAGGTGAGATAAGAAAAATTACACGACAGCAAAAGTTTCAGAAATGTAATTAACGACTGACTGATGTGTTACGCTCTGAAACTTTAACAGGAAGAGGAGTTAATGACAAGGTCGTTACACTGCATTGTTGTAATGGTTTGTGTAAATATTTATATGTGTATAACAATTAGCACACCAGCTACCGAATGCTAAGTGGTCGATAAATGACCTTCTAAATCCACGGTTTTGCGTAAGTAGGATTGAATTAATGTATACTTAAGCACCCTTTAGTGGTCCACTACTGGACCGGGTCTCCTCTCACAGTGAGCGATTTAGGCCGTAGTAAAGTGAGTTCGATCTTGTTACGTGACTAATTAAATTAAAAACTTATACATCACTCACTATAACTGAGGAAATCAACACACCTTAAGGCCGGTTCAGACTACGACACTATACACCGTACACTCAGTGTACACATCGAATGTCTCTGTGCGAACACGAGTGTCTGTAATTGGTAAATTTATTGCGACACAATATTTATTGTCGCATCAACCGCTGTGTGAACACGTT
>DWQT01004279.1:0-11435 GCA_018244895.1 Myscelus amystis hages
GGTTCCGGGTGGCCCATTGATGCCTTGTACAACTAAAAACCCTTATTTTATGGCGCATTAACAACATAATTCAACCTAGATAGTGATATTGGACTAATAAATATAAATATTTTCATTTATTGTGATTTAATAGGGTAGCTCCTGTGGGCTACATTATTGTGGATAAGACACCATTTTTACAGTCAATAAAAAGTTTTCATCTCACCTTTGGTATATAAAGGCATGTCCTCATTGATTTATCATTGCAAAGATGAAATTTCGACACTAGATTCATATTATGATGTCACTCATTGAGGAAGAATTTTTTTTATACCATCCCAAAAGGAGCTAAATAAGGGTTTAGTGTAAAACCCGCCGATTTATAATCAAAGTTTATGGGAATGTCACTTAAACTTCAATAGTTTATAAAATATCACCCTGTACTATGCGCTTTATAGAAACGTATGTAAAGCCACATCCACACTAAACCAGGCTGTTTCTTGGACGAGAAATTAAAATCAGTTTAAGGTTGTTTACTGCACTGGCAACACCGTTAGCGCACCGGCTAATCGATGAGCCAGGCGCGCCACTAGGGTGCTCTGGTCCAATCTATACTAATTATATAAAGCTGAAGAGTTTGTTTGATTGTTTTATTGTTTGAATGCGCTAATCTCAAGAAATATTGGTCCGATTTGAAAAATTCTTTCAGTGTTAGATAGCTCATTTAATGAGGAAGGCTATAGGCTACATAACATCACGTTAAGATGAATAGGAGGGGAGCAGCAATACAAAATATTGCGACAATTGCAAAATCATTTATATGGCAAAGCAACGTTTGCCGGGTCAGCTAGTGGAATATAACCATGTACAAATCGTGTGTACAATTCAATTGTATTTTAATTATGTATATTTCATTATACATTCACACACACATAGGTATACCTATACTCTCCTGCACACATGCACATCATAATATGTTGTTCTACATACTTACTTGTATGTCTAATGTTTAGTAACCTGGACGCTGACTTTTGGTCAGGAGGTCGTTGGTTCGATTTCCACCCAGGACAAGCTGTTGTGTGATCTAAAGTGCGTACGTGTTAATATGCATGTTTATTAGCTACCCGGTAACCAGCATTTAATTGACAAAGTTGCTATCCGAAAGCATTCTATCCTATCCGATAATTATTGTTAAGGATAATATATTAAATTTAAATTTAAAATGTGAATATTCGCAGCAACAAAGTGAAAACAATGTAAATTTTATTACTTGTTAATTAATAATAGAACATCTTAATTTTCTTACCCATTATATGAAAGAAGACTTTTTCACTGTTTTGCTATCGTGTTATTTAGTTACAGAAAGTATTACCACACATGGATAATATAATATTATTAAAGAATCACCCTGTACATAAAACAAATAGATCCGAAATCTCCATACTTTATTGCCGCGCCGGCGCAGTTTTAGGTTCGATGCTCCGGTGATGCACAAATCAAACGCTTACCTTACCCGATTGGTTCGCGCGATTGTTTCGAATATATTCAAATTTTATTCATCCGTTTCAAGAAACGGTTCATTTGAATGTTGGATATAATAACATTATGTTTTCTCCTTTATTGTTTAACTAACTTTTGCTCGCGGCTTCGCGCGCGTTTAATTCGGAATAAAACAATTCCCCTTGCCCTATACCGCGAAATTTCCTGCTATCCTTGGAATATCTAAATTCATATACTACATTTTTACTTATTACCATTATAAAATTCTGAATAGCAACGCGTGCGAAGCCGCGCGAAAAAGCTAGTACTATGTAAAGAAGATAACTTCGGTATTCAGCTTATTCAGATGTTATTATAGACATTGTACCCATATTACCTGCAACATGGGATTGAAATTAGGTCTGGAATGAGCCTGCGATGCGGTAGATCTCATATCGAGCTCGCGTATGTCGCGGTTTATGTACGAAAGCAGGTGTTTTAATGAATAACTTATAATTTTCTAAAACACACGCAAATATTTATTACTTTAACTACAAATACATATTTTTTAGTTATAGACTAATCTTGTTTAACACATATATGTAAGTATCTAAGTGTATGTATACATTTAAAATTACCACTATTTTCAAATTTACACACGTGTGCAGAGCATAATTTCTTCATCTCAGGTTTTATGTTTATTTCTATGTTTCCAAATATTTATAATGTATTGGCATTTTGTAAAGTGTCGTAATTATTGCATGGACAGCAACACACTCGTATATCAAGTGTGGACTGCAACAAATCGATTAACATAAATTAGCGCATGGTCACGTGGTATTACCATTCGCCATTAAATCGTGGTGTTTGCTTTCTATATCCTGCTACCAGACCCGACCACGCGATACCGTGGTTCAATTATAATACTAGCTGACCCGGCAAACGTTGCTTTACGATATAAATTATAATTAACACCCTCGCAACCTCCCTTACGGGTGGAATTTAGTAAAATCCGTTCTTAGCTGACCTCTACTCGCCGAAAGGAATATTCCTACCAAATTTCAAGTGTCTAGGTTTTCTGGTTCCAGAGATATCGTGATGAGTCAATATATCGCTGTAACTCTCCCATATGTACTGTACATAGATAGAATAGATGAAGAAAAAATAGTCAATGTTTATTCGCAAGCTTCAAACTATGCGTATACCAAATTTCAATACAACCGGCCAAGGCCCGAGCAGCTCGGAAATGAGAACGAAACTAACAGACGCGTTCCCATTTATAATATTAGATGAGGGTAGGCAGAGGGAACTGAATGTCAAATATCTCTATCACTCATTACTCTCTTCAAATATACGACGCCAGTATTTGACCTGTGAAGACAGGACAGCCTGGCCCCCCCGCACCGCCGCCTGCATTCAGAATGTACATCTGGGTATTCACTCTTTCATCATCCACTCTTTCTCGTAACTAATAAAGATTTCACTTTTTTTTACTATTGGTTTTTATTTCAGTCTTGTTGCCTAATAGACTCCTATTCACGGTAAATTTATCGCACCAATTGTCAATATATTCTAACTAGACGAGGTTGACGACGCGATATCTAAACCAGTGGACGATGGTCCATTGATGAGTTGTTGATCCACTTGCGATTAAACGCTTATATCTTTATGCGCGGTTTCGCCTGTGTTCACAAAAGAATTTATGTTGTTTACATGTTACTGTTATTGCGCCAGTAACGCCATCTGTCTCTTTTTTATTAAAACGTGTTTTCTCGTGGAAATGAGATATTTTTTGCAAAACAAAATCCTATGTCCCTCTTCAGCCCTTCCACTATGTCCGTACCAAAAATCGCACCGATCTGAGAGAGCAAACAAACAAACATACAAACATGTTGGCGTTCTCAAACGTATCTGTATCTACATAAATATATCTATACGAGTATATAAAGCTGAAGAGTTTGTTTGATTGTTTGAACGCGCTAATCTCAGGAAAATTGGTCCGATTTGAAAAATTCTTTCAGTGTTACATAGCTCATTTATCGAGGAAGGCTAAAAGACTATATTAGCTTTTGCGCGTGGCTTCGCATGCGTTGCTATTCAGAATTTCTTTATGGCAATAAGTAAAAATGTAGTATATGAATTTAGATATTCCAAGGATAGCAGGAAATTTCACGGTATAGGAAAGGGGAATTGTTTTTTTCCGAATTAAACGCGCGCGAAGCCTCGGGCAAAAGCTAGTCCGTGATATAGTGAAGTGGGGGATAAAAAACACATTGAGAGTTTATTATTAAATTTTCGCACAAGATAACGGATATTTAATAACATCACGATTCAACTGCCAGCCAATAGCAGGGGCACAATCAACTTGCAGAGTTCACGAAAACAAAATATTATAATCGTATCGCCAAGGTAGTTTACATGCCTACCTCCCAACACTTATCAATGTTTTAAAACTGAATGTGTACATATTTTTTTACTGATAGCAACACGGAATTGCCATTTGATGAAAACAAAATTTCCGTGCCTACTTATTATATCGTTACAATATTATAGACGCTACAATGACTGCTTGGATGAGACTGGCCGAGCCTATCCTGCCGCGGTCACACGGGTCACATGCTGGCTGGGGTAACAAGAGTCTCTGAAAGCGCATATGCATGTGGAAGAGGAGAGGAGAGCATGTATTAGACGAACCATATTAGGTTTATAAGGCTGGACATATTTGGAATTCGGTGTGTCCTGCCCATCTCAATAAGACGCTAACGTGATGGTATAAAGCTTAATTGGGACTACAGAATCTTATTCGGCATTAGGCCAAAACTGGACATAGGACGCTCCTCATGAGCGCTACAGTGCCCTGTTCCAGGCTTAGCAGTTATTTTTATTATATAATATTTGTTTGCGTGTACTTTTTCCGGCCTTTTTTAGTCCACTGCTGGACCGGGTCTCCTCTCGTATTGAAAGGGATTTAGGCCATAGTCTACCACGCTGGCCAAGTGCGGATTGGTAGACTTCACCCACCTCAGAAATTATTATTCATTATAATGTTTCTGTGTATATTAATTGCTGAGCTGGAAGCTAATTAATTTCTTTTTGTCATTATTTTGGGGCAAGTGGAGTTTTTCTTTCTTTCTGTCTAAGCGCCGACTCCGCCCAGTTGATATTAACAGATCTTACCGCGACGACTGCGCTGTTTGCACTCTAATTAATTATTAATTAATTAACTATAATAATTAATTTTTGCAGATAAAATGTTATTGCCATTTGTTAGTTACAAGCATCATTAATGATAATAAGTCAGTTCCACGCTCTGGGATTGTCTATATAGTCTAATATTTGTTTACTTCATAGTTAAAGTTCGGTACTAAATATACTCGGTATTTCAACTCTTCGCAATTGGCTGAATTCGTTTCCATTGCCGAGATCTGCCTATATATATATAGATCTGATAGATATATATCTATATATCTACCTAGATATATATAGATATATATCTGCCTAGAGAGCTGGAAATGTGAAATTTTCGTAATTAAAGGCTCAACTAACGTACATACAGCCTTCCTGTGGTCACTGCAGTACATCGCTATCTAACCAAAGTAACTTGATATACATTTTTACACCTAAAATCTAAACTCGATCCATCCTAAGAATATTTTTTCGACCCTTTTAATGTTTCAGTGCTGTATACATTTATTAATATTTATTTTTTACTAGCAAATCACTGTAAATGAATAAAATGGCGGACTTAATGCTGAAAGCACTCTTGGAGAACTTTTGGAGAATAGAAGCGAAGGTTACCAAAATTTAAAAAAAGGCAACACAAAATATCAAACAACATATCTACAAATAGTCAATCAGTAGTTGTATTGAATGGTAAAGGCAGATGTATTTAATCTTGGTTGTCAATCATCGCTGTTACAATGTCCTCTCCAATACACGGTTAACAGTTAACAAGAGACACAGTAACAGTAACAGTTGTAGCTTCAAGTCGCTGAGGTCTAAACAGATCGAAATTAATGGTTATTGAAATCAATCACAGCTGTTTACCAAATAACTTCGCTCTACAATTTTTCAATCAAGCCCGGAATAGGATACTGTTTTTCGAATAGGTCTAGCTATTAACTTGCTAAGAAATCAAATGTTCCAATCGCAACTACTCAAAGAATGTTACGAAATTATTTCTGTCATATCGATGATTATAACATTACTATAATGTTTTCTTTTCTAAAATATGCTGCGTGGCTTGACCAAAGTCTATCGATTTTAAGACTTAGAATAGTTACCAAATAAAATCAATCAATTCTTAAACACATAGTTGCCGTGAAGACTCAAAATATTGTCACTTGTACATACAAAAGAAGGGTATAGTAAACAGTTGAGACATAAAAAAAAACAAAAACGTATTTCTATATCACAAGTCAATAGACGCTACGACTTCGAATTTCAAAAAATGCCAACACGAACGCCGGAAATAATTTAAAAAAGAATCCTAAAAAACCGGTTACCACGTAAACAAAAACAATGTATACTCACAGATTTAAATAAAGCCGTCATCTCGTATGTTGAACACGACACGGGTATGTGAATGTTGAGAACAATTCGAATTTCGAATTCGAAGTTCGAAAGCTTGTTCCGTTACAACGAATGTCTGCCTTGAACGGTATCGTACTGGTTAGTGCTTAAAGACATCGCTCCGCAATATTTATTATATATTATTTATTATAATAGGTGTGTTATCATTAGACAGCCCCCGGGCGCGTGCTACAGATTGTTTCACGCACGTAATACATTCAAGCCTTCATGTTTGAAGGGGTTGGCAGAGCCTGAAAATGTAATTGGACTTGACTGACAGACTATAGAATTAATTTCACATAATTCTTCGCATTCCGAATCATTTATGTTGATTATCAACCATGCAATTTTGCAAGCTGCTACGGAACCTGTAAAAGATGCTGGGCAACCCTGGAGGCTTTCTCGAATGTTCTGAATCATCTTTCAAGCTTGACAGCTGAGTAACAAAGAAGACTTTTAAATTGTAATATTAACTATGACAGATATATTAATACGCACTCCTCCAAATGCGGAAACTATAGAAAATGCTGAGTGCTGAATGCTAAATGTATCCAATATCTCAATTCCATCCCCTTAGTTTAAGACACGCATTTTCATTTCATTTTTTTTCCGTGGAAATTAGATATTTTGTCGCAAAAAAACATATTTATAAGTAAAACTCATTATACGGGAAGCATTTATGAAATGCCGGTAAACTGCATTAATTTGCTGATCGTAAACCTTAGATCCATCCGGGAAATAGGTTGTCTCTTCCATGTCAACAGAACTCTATCCTTTTGCGATTCTGTTAAGATCCGTGCCCAGCAGTGGGATAAGGCTTTAAGTTATGCAAACCATTTGAGCGACACAGTACCGGCAGTGATGTAAACAGTGAACGCTGCGTGGGTTATTAATGTTTAATGTTGTTTAAATACGTTGGAATATAATAACTTTATTTATTTAGTCTTTATTAATTATATATACCAAACATAATAACTGTATTTACTTGGTCTGATTCAACAGAAACAAACTATTGAAGGTTTTAAAAATGATGAAGTTTTTGATATTCCACCCTTTACGGGGTTAAATGAGGGGTCAACGTTTGTCCGAACAAACAATTTCGGATCAAGGTGTATGAATATTAGTATTTTTCTTTTCGTTCAGAAATAAAGAACTGCACGTTTCAAAATTTTTGAAAAATTATCCAATCCAATTATACGTTAAAATTCTATACGAATTATAAATGCGAATGTCACTTTGTATGTCCGATTTTGACTTTAAATTGGAGCAACGGATCAATGTTATATTGGTAGTTGAAGAACTGGAGAATGGCATAGCCTACTTTCGCGGCAAAATATCTTATTGCTACGCGAAAACATGCTTTAAACAGATACAGATGGCGGTACTTTCGCACTGTTAACGTGAACCCTTTTGACGGTATAAGCAAATCCGTGGGCAACAATTAATTTGCAAATACGTTACAATAGATGAATCGCTAATATTTAGACAGAGAAGTATTAACATCACATGGCTGCGTGATACCAAGCCGTTATATACACCAGCTGAACGGTAGCGTGCGATGAAACTGCCGTATACATATAGCTGATACAGATAACATATCGCACACTCGGTGTAACAACCAATAAATCATGTGATATTGTGAGGACTAATTTGAATTGGGTTACACTTTTTTATTATCATTGGTTCGTCTGTTAGTAATAATAATTATATTGAGACAACACACGCCGCCATCTTTGTTTATGAGAGAAGAGAGCGAGAGAGAGAGAATGATGTCCGTTTCTGCTATCGACGTCTAATAAGGTTGTATGCGTCTAATAAACTGTTAATAATGTTAGTCCATTTAATCCCAAATTCCGTCAATACTATGGCCAGATTTATTAAACAGCTCTTTAACAGAAGGCTCTACGTAATTGGGATCTAAGGGCGGTAACTGGAGTTCATTTTTCCGTCCCAAATTGGGATTATAAATACACAAGAGAGGTGTCAAGGGACACCCGGGTGGAACGAAGTTCCTTTCGATTAATTAGTGAAGGAATTGTAATAAAAAATTATTTCTTTTAATTCGCAACACTAGTGTGTCGGACAATTTCCGTCTGAATATTTTCCGTCTAGCCTCCTGGGCTTCGTTCCAAAAATTCGTTCGTTCGAGCTTCGTTCCAAAAATATACCTACTACAGTTATAATTATTGTATAAGCACTGTTGATAAGTGCTTTTTTGTACCTACCAGCATTCAATGCTTTCATTGGATATAGACGTATTGAGGCTCTGTATGCAGTCAATAGTATCACACTCGTGCAATAAGTTAATGTTCGTAAATTTTAATTTCCGGTTGCGCCTTACGTTGCGTCAATTTGCAAATCGTTTACCGTCTAACAACGCTGCCGGGTTATAAGGCATTATTTGCATACAAAAAATACTGATGCAGCAAGTAATTAAGCGATTAGTAATACCTTGATAATCATTTATTACACCCAAACATATAATAAACAAAACTAATTAAATTTTCATCGCACGAACGTTTGTTAAATTTGAACCCAAACGCTCGGAGAGAGATGCTGAGTTTCAAAACTGCGCCGTGGATGCGGCTGCAAAGTAATATTGCATTATTAGCTCAACTCCGTATGCTAGAATATTCTGAGACGGTTAGCGAAAAATAACCAATTAAATTACATATCTTATTTACTTGAATCTGCAAGAGTTTTTAATTGATGTTCGAATATTAATTGGTTTGGTTTATCGTCGACAGATAAAATGTATTTTGCAAACGGAATTCGCGAACATAAAAATTATTTACGAGTAGTTTTAATCATTTATAATTAGAAGGTCGAAACCGTTTATAACCTATGCAGATAAATGTAATTGCAAAATTCTATCATTAGTCCGATCATGATGACAGTGTATCAGAAGAATGCAGAATAAAAGAAAGGGACGAAGAAAAGTCACCTTCACACTAATTTCAAAGGGTTATTTGGTTTTGGGGTCAATTACTTGTTTCGTATTAAGACTTACAATGCGCTGTTCGAAAATAGAATTGACACGAAAACGGATGAATAATGCTTTAGGTCCAAATAAACAGATAAACACATTGTATGAACCATAAATAAGAATATCTTCAGTTAGTCGTGTCTACAATGTTTTAAAGTTTAGAAAATATTTGTGTACTTCAGTGACAAGTACGAGTATATACATATATGCACGTGAATGCATATTTATTTATAGCTGTAATTAAAACTACAACATATGTAATTTGATTCTTTTACTTGACTTTCATTCATTTCCACCTAGGAAGGGAGCGACCTAAAATTTGAACCTAGATCCCCGGAGAAGGAGGCTTAAATCAAAACCACACTTGAAGTTCTGGAATGATCTTCCTTGTTTAGAATTCACTATAAAATGGAGCTGTTCAAATATTTTCCTTCACCATTATAGCGAATGATATTTAAAATAGGTTGTACAACGCACGTAACAAGTCAGAGGTGGCTGCCAGGATCGAACCCAGACCCCCGGTGTTCATTTAGAAATTCAGCCTACATTGATTGGCCAAATCGGGGTCTTAATATCGCTTCTGGAATCATATTAAAAGTCGCATATGTGACGTATCGACCAGGTGACAGCGGTCTGCGTCAATTGTAACCTACGGGTTATCTCATTGTACTATTCAAAGTACAATGCGGATTAATTAAATTAAGACAAAGACGTTTATTTACATAAATATTACATTTAAAGATGTTACAGAATCATTAGTTAAATCCATATTTTGCCTTTTAGAATTTGAGAAATGTCAATAGAATTTTAATAACTGTTTATTATTAGTTAATTATTAATAATGTCACTGGACAAATTACAAAGAACTCTCTGACCCTCACAAAGCGGAGCTCGCACCAGACAGACAGCTGATTAACTACGTACTATGTATATATTTCTAATTCACAATAGATAACTAGCTCTGTCCGCGGAATTACTCGAGTAGATTTCGATGCCGCTTAAATATCGGCTAAAGATACCCCACATTAATTTCCAGGCTGCAAACTATCTCTACACCAAATTCCATCACAATCGGACAAGCGATTCAGTTCAAAGCGTATCCGTGTTAACTATTAATTTTTATATGGACTTTTACAACAAATCGCAACAAATTGTCATTTAAAAATATATTTGTACTCGTCTTTAGCACGTCGAGCGGTTCAATAAGACCGGGGTCGTTTCGACCCCTGCCCCAGATGGCCAGTGTGCTTACCGCGTACAGGTAGGAACAGCGATAAAGGGTTAGCAGATCATTACCTCGCCAACAATAAACACTTTGATTGACAATTTATTTTATTAATTACCGGCGTATTGTGATAATAACTGTGTATTCGTTTAATGTGTTGTGTCATCCGTACATGTAATTGAAATGTCCGTATATCTCACCGAGTTTTATTTGATTCCATAAAATTATTTTCTCCTAGCTTTTGCAAAAGCACCTTTTTTTGTTGACCGTGGAAGTGAAATTTTTGACCTCTTTAAATAAAAGTATAGCTGTGCGGTAGGATTCGAACCCGGATAGGAACACGGCAAGAGATAAACATAGGACTCCTCATTTAAGACTGTTGGTTATTTTTAATTATTGTATTATAAGAATGATTTATAATTATTTCTAATTCACTATTTATATTAATTTAGGTGTTTTTTTTTTTGTATAAGATCAAGACTTTAAATATAGGTCAAAAATTTAGTTAATAAATTTAAATGTCATGCAACCCTATGACGGAGAATATGATTAGTATTATTTATGTTCCTCCAATATGTCGTTGTGTAAAAAAAACATATTAAATATATGTAATCTCGAGTTCGCCGCTAAAAATATAAATAGTTTTATCATCTGTTTACGAAACAATGATAGTTAAATTGTCCCTGGCGATAGAAATACTGTAGATATGGTTGGTATGTAAACTTTTTATAATTAAAATAATCAATTTCCCAATAACAATATT
Organism: Myscelus amystis hages; assembly: GCA_018244895.1. Taxonomy (NCBI): domain Eukaryota; kingdom Metazoa; phylum Arthropoda; class Insecta; order Lepidoptera; family Hesperiidae; genus Myscelus; species Myscelus amystis. The sequence continues at coordinate 11,005 of DWQT01004279.1, forward strand.
CTTAACAAGAAATAAACCAACCGTACGAATTATTTCAAAAAGGGAAAACCGTCTGCAAGAAACGGCTGATAATATTAGGATATTGCACTAAAATAGGCAGTAATGATAAGATATAATATACTTAGGATATGTAGTGCTTACTCATCATAGTTCGGGAAATACTCAAAATCAAATTCAGCTACAATTGTTTATAGGTAGAATGTAGTAAATAAGTGTGTTACAATTTTACAATTAAATTTAAACATTTAAATGATAATACATTACATAATTAAACTAGTCATTAATTATGTTAGCCATCATTATATGGTATTTAAGCTACAACAACAGTTTTTTATTCATATCACTCAATCAAAGAGTTACAATTAAAAGATGACTAATAATTATCATTTGGTAACATTCAATTTTATTAATACTATTATTATTATCACGCC
>DWQT01004280.1:0-11433 GCA_018244895.1 Myscelus amystis hages
CACAGGCATTAAATTGCCTACTTTGGAATCAGATAGCCGTGTGTGGAATTGTCCTAAGATATTATTATTATTATTATCATATTTATGACACTGAGCATGCTAATTTAGGGTGACGCACATGGCAGTAGTGGTGTTCTATAGTGTATGTCATAAGCTTGTATTCGCGTTTAGTGACAGAATGTAGGGTGCTTTCTGCATGATACTCGTAGTATAAAGGATCGTATTATGTTGTATTTGCGGATTGTTAGAAAACAATATCAGCTTAATTTGACAGAACACGAACTTTTGTAATGGTTATTTCTATTCATTTGTTAATTTTTATTTAATTTATATTTTTATATACTCGTAATTTATAATAACACACATGATTTTTTTTACTTAGGCACTGCTTATCTCTTACAGAGATCTTTTCCAGTAACCTAGGAGTGGAAAGCTATATTTTATGGCAGTAAAATTGTTATTAACACCTGTTACTAACTAAATTCACTTCAAGAGTTCCATTTCTATTGGACGTTAGTTTCAACAACCCATAGGCGAAAGCACTTATGAGTGCATAAAAACTTAGTACATAAATACTTGCTGAAACATATCATCAATATAAATTTCATACGTACAATTGAATTTCAGCAGAACAAACCTCTTGCATAAAATATCGAACCGTGGACTCGAAGAACAACTTACGTTCATGCGGTCAGCGCAACCGTTTCTACTTCTGATAAAGTTTTTTAGAGAACTCCACTAAGAGGTTTCCGATGTTCGCGAAATTTAACTTTGTGGCTAGCTGTTTGTATGACAAATGAAATTATATATATCAAGTTGCCTTTGACAGGTGAGGTTTCTTTCCTTTGATTGTACGAAACGACTTTTATCTACGATTTATTGAACTGTTCCATTTAAGCAGTTATGTATTTTATCCGACCAATATCCGTCGATACGTTTGTGTGTTGTGTATTAAAAAAATACGTTTCCTCTTCCTATTTACTTACATAAATCATGAATACCATCAATATTCACGTCATTTTACTGCACAGTTTTGAAATTGTAAGCAAAATTGAAAACAATTTTCTGATGCGAGATCTATAAATCATATGCAATACACATTTATCATGAATTGTGTAATTTTATTTAGCACAATACCGTGTTATTCCATAGAAAGAGAAAAATAGTATTTCAAATGCACTTGTGGATGAAAGAATACCTGGTGAAAATTTTATGTCAGTATGAAATAAAATTACATTTAAATCAGACAACCAAATTAATAGCAAATAAAATGTAATTTCAATCTCTACGTTTACCTGCTGTATATTATATGTTTTAGCTTAGTCACAGACGCAACGCGAGCTATGAAAACTAACATTCAATGATAATAACATAATATTTAGCTATCCTCCTATAAAACACAATGTAACAAACATTGTTACTTAAGCAACTTATTACAAAGAAACAGATTTAGTGACTGCGCTTTCGTCGTTAAAGTCGCTGCTTAGGTTCCCACAACTTTAAAACTTGCTACGTCTACCATATCAAAAGTTTTAATAATTAACCACAAACGAACATTGTCCAATTATTAAATACTCTCTCTATGCAAATGAAAAGCGCATTTGATGAATAACTTTGAATTAAAACCAGACAGTCGCGCTGCGTTAGATGCAAATATTTATAATATTTATATGCTAATTCAAATATTCAGTTTTGTATGTAAATAATTTCATAATAGTAAAGGTGTTTGCGGAATGAAAGAATATTTTAATAATATAGTTAAGGTTATTAAATAAAACTAATGTTATACATATGTACATAATAGTTCATCTTGTTTAATATTTCAATGTAAACACAAGATTGGACATTTTTCACAAAAGTGTTTTTTTGGGAAATAATATTTTGTCTTATATACTTATGTCGCATTTTTTGCTTTCCACCAGCTCCTTGCTTTGATAACCTGAGGATCCCCCACAGGACCCCCAGGATCCCAGAACCCCAGGATCCAATTGAGAAGACCTACTCGTAGGACCTAGTAAGACGTTGTGTAGGGGATGCCTAACACCAGTAGTATTCTAATGACTGATGAGTATTTATATTCCTTTACTGCATCGTACGTCGTACCGATTTGGATAATTAAAATGTAATATTATTTTTAAAAGTTGTCAGAAGACTGGCATTTCATTGCGTGATTTAGAAATTATTAGGTTTTTCTTTATTCATTAATTAGGTATAACATGTTCAATATTATTAAAAAAAAACCTTTACGCCAGAATAAAATGAAACTCAATTAGAATAATCGCAGTCGCTGGTTGCGTCTATTTCTGAACTAATCACGACGCTGGCACGCATTCAGGTTTTTTGCATCGGATTTGTTCGGTGACATGAAAAAATAAACCTCACTGATTCATAACCCAGTGAACAATGAACGAAAGGAAGATAAACCCTTGATACACAAAGTAAACACAAATAAGTTTTTTCCTCAGTTTTCGGTAGATTGATTAGGAATAAAGATATTTCTGTTTGCGAACCTAGACGCTTTACCTATCACGCCTAGGGAAAATTTGCCTCAGCGTATGTGATGTGCCAGACGGTTAAGTTAAAAAAAAGGCGGTTATGTACGGACACTTTTAAAAATCGAACTCAAAGTTGGTATCTGTCAGATTGCAAGAGCTCTTAGCAAGCCATATTAGAAAGTTACTACACAAGAAAATACTCAACAAAGTCTACAGTATGGAAAAGAATATACTTGGAAAAATTTTAAAGTGTCTAAATTCTCCCGTCCATTTTCGAACTAATCGCATTTCTGGCACGCATTCAAGTTTTTTACTCCGAATGTTCAGTGACCTGGTAGCACTCAGAAATACTTATGAAGTTATGCTTAGATTTGGCAAGCATGAAAGGGAATGTCTGAAATGTGGATTATTAAATTTCATGTATCTTACAATCAAACCGCAAAGGTTCAAATACAATTTTGCTCTTTTTACGTAGACATTTAATCACCTTTAGAATCAAACAGCTTTGTGTGAAATTGTCCCAACTATTGTTATTTTTACTTGTGTGTACGAGTAAACCGTCTACTGGCATAGTTTTGTATAAATGTGTACTGTGATGGTATATAATGAGGTATGTTTCTATCAAAATCTTTGTGCTCTCCTAAGTTGTTTGTATGCCCTCTCGTCAATATACGAGTAGTCAATCAGAAACCCTTTAGGCCGATGTAATCCTCTCTACGAGGGTCCCGAACCCTTCTGTTAGGGATAATACACGATCCAACTTTCAAAGAGTAACTTTTTTAATAGTTTATCTCTATCTTCTTTATTATTTACGTTTAGTTTTTTTCTGATTTGCTCACATTAACAAAAAATCTTGAATAATTTATTTTACAATGCACATTTACATTTTACAATTCTGGCTGCTTTTGCTTGCTTGCTGAAACTCACAAGTCTTTCTATGATTAGATACCACAGAAGACGGAAATGCATAAAACTAAATGGCCCGCCATCTTGTGGCATACACCATTTGAATTTGGAATGGTGTCACTAGTTAAACGTAGGTATATTGTCATCTAAATCAAACGTGTATGCAAAATTTCAACTCAATCGGTGAGGGTTGACTAATTTGAAAATCAGTTGCACGATTTGACCCGCATGTACTAATAAGGGAAGTGCAAAAAAACTTATAATAATAGTAATGGAAGTTTGTACATAACAGCAGCCTAAATAATACTGGCAGCAAATCACACAGGTGTTACGTCACCGGACATTAGGTATATCGCCCAGTTTCCGGTTCCGTTGCGACAGGTGTATCTAGTACGTTTCACTCGAATTGTAACGTTATATTACAAAAACATTTTATTGTACACTGTTAAAGAGGATCTAATTTTAAAAAGAGATTAACAAAAATTTCCATTAGCCATAATGGAAGCACCGTCTAAGAAAAGATTTATTTTAATCTGTAACTTCAATTCAGAGTCAATGAAGGAATTGCAGAAGCTAATGAATTATTTTAAATGATTCATTTTCTGTTGAATTACAGAATCGAGTTCCAATTGACTTTGTCAGTGGAAATAAGTACCTACAGTCCGCAGGAAATTATTCCGTTTTTTTTTCAGTTGTTACATGGGATAATTAAATAGTTTTATCCTTAGTGTTCCGGTCCTTTTATTACAATTATTCGAAACATTATTTTACATTGAAACAGTACCTGATTTATCATTCTATAATCTACGCTATACATAACATTGTTGTAAATTTGTTATATTTCAAATCTTTATGTGAAATTCGGTAACTTAAACTTAACTTTAATTGATAGTAGTAGGTGCTGTTAAACTTTATGAATACATAGCAAATTTGTACCATCTGACTTTAAAACAATTAGACCCCGGTAATTGGGTGGTGATAACAATAGATCAGTAGCACAATTATACTCGGCTAGTTCCCCGGGCCCATCAAACCTCTACCATTCAATAATAGTAATAGCCATCCCATTCAGCATTATTGCCAGGAATCTTCCGAAAGTTTGAATACTGTTAACGAATATGTTCCGTAAGTACAGGTGCGCAAGGCCGAATTCTACGTGCACGCTCTTAATGACACTGGTCAATAGTTTTGGTGAGGTCGGTCAATAAATTTAAAATAATGCTAGGGCAGTCTACGTAGGTTATTTGGAAAACCGTTGAGGCTTAATGTTTGATGCTGAAAATTTATTTTCATGGTCGCTTTAGTCTTAGTTTATGTGTTGAATTATTCATCAGTCGATATTGATTGTTAAAGTCATGTAAAAGATTTTTTTAGTTCTTGTTGAATCATTTATTTTATTTTTGAATAAGTGTGTCTTGATAGGTTTTCTGAAATTCTATAAAATATACATAACCTGAGTTAAGATATTGTTAATTATTTCTAATATATGTATGAAAGCTACGAACATAATGTTTTGTAAAACCACTTACAAATTTTAAGTACCTAACCGGTCGTAATGGTTTTTGTTGGTTTGAATAAAAATTTGATGAAATAGTTGTACATTTTTGTTTTTGAAACATGACCATCCATGAGAGAAAATTTCGCTAAGCCCTCTATCGTTATATATTCTATGAAATAAAAAAGGGATTAGTGCCCATGAATATTTCAATGTGAGACTAAAAAAGTTGACGTCACGCCATATTTCATTTTTAAAGCATCAACATTTTTATTGGCAGCCGTTCATACGGATTCCAAATTCAAATTTGCCAACAGTCCACGTAACCGCACATTTGTATTCAATGTTTTGTTATAGGAAATTAAACAAAAAACGATTCACGGTTTCCGAGCAGAATTTTTAAGCCGCACGCTGTTTTGTGATACATTTTGAAAATGTAAAAGTATTTCATAGTTTCAAATAATTTGCACTCAGTTAGCATAAAATGTTCATTAGCTTGCGAAGAGTACTTAATAGTAATTACCTCACATTTACCAGTATTATTTATGAAGAACAATAATATCTCACTACAATATTCGATTATTTAATACTACACTTATACTTACAACATTCATTTCAATGTTAATCAATACGAACCATTTGAAGTTCTAAAACCGAGGCTAAGGAAACATTCGGATGAAATTGCTCCCTTTTGCATAGTGACTTGTTTCACCGTTGCCCAGTAAACAGAAAAATATTTAACGACGGAGCACATTGAGAGAAGACAGCAATAAAATTATAATCGAAAATAAAAATTCACCAGTATTAATTGAATGTTTTAATTAATGAATAAATTGTTATTATTATTCAATATTCACATAAAGAAGATTGGGATTTCGTTTAGGCGTGTATTGGCAACCGACATGAATATTTACAACATGTTCCCACTACGGGTATAGATACTCTTAGCTCCACGGATACAAAGCTCGGGTCAGCCCAGACCATGCTACCAAAATTTGCATTCCTCCATGCTCTCCTTCAAATCCTCTTAGCTTCTAACAATATTTTACTGAATAACTACTGAGACGCTGCAGACCGCAAATCTATGTACATATTATTAGTTGCATGGAACTCAACGACACCCCTTCTCTAGGGCTTACAACAGGTTTAGCAAAAAATTTTGCCGACGGAGATTGCAAATGATAGCATACATGTCATTTATTTCATTAAACATTTATTTAGGCAGACATAATAAATAGATGATGTAATTTACTCCAGCAAACCTGAAAAATGAAAAGTTGTTAATTGTGGATACGTTTCTTTTACATTTGATATCACTAATACAACACTTGCAATGTTTTAGTGCACTTAACATGGCAGCTGTGTTTTATAGTACAGTCGTGTGCGGTGAAACAACCAGACAATAAAGCGTTAGCACAAAACTGTTCCCGCAGTTTACATAACGAATTCAGCGAATTTATGAGTGGAGTGGCGCTAGTACAAATCGCTAAATTTCGAATTGGCTCGCTTATTGAATCTTGTACAAAACTGAATTTGTTTTAATTAAATAGAAAGGATAATTAAAATAAATTCAAGACAGACCGAGCATTTGATAGTCCGATATTGTTACGACTGTGGTTGTAATTAATCGTATCGTTTTGATGATATTGAACGGAGGTTAAGAGTGATTTAAACATAGTCTACCATGCTGACCAAGTGCGGCTTGACAAACAATATACGTCTTAAGAGAAACCTGTACTTTAAACTCAGCTTTACTCCTGACATCTGCTTACGGCGTTATGCTAAGTGCCATTTCATGTGAAAAATGTCCATTACTTTGTGTAGCTTGACCGGTATCTGCCAAAACTCTAAGCGGAGATATCTAGAGAAGAAGGCGGAAATCAAAACCGTAAAACGATCAATGCTTATTGTTAAGATGATTAACATTCCTTAAATCTTAATCCAAACGCTTGATGAATAACAACATAGGTGAATGGTATTACTTCAATCGGTTTTCCTAAAACCTCTGAGTAATGGTATCACATGTTACCAAGTTCCTCAGTTAAACCAAAGTGTTTTATATTTCATAATACTAAACTCAGCAAAATAAAAAGGACGCAAGCGCCTGTTACTTACTTTTTCGAAGCGCTGTTCAAAGTTTTTTGGCCCGAAAGCAATTCAGAAAATGTACCCCTTTTTAACAGTTTAAACGCTGCCAAGCACTCAGATTTTTGCCCCTTGAATACAGTTAATTTCAAGATTGTTTTGTAATAAAAACGGGGACAAACCAGAATTCATATTTCATACTTTTGAGAAACTCATACATTTAAATATTACATTTGTACAGCAGACATACATATCAACATTTCATTGCTGCTTTATAGGATTTTACCAACGAATGAGGAGGAACTTACACTACAAAATCAACTTGTCAGGTATATAACTAGTCGGAAGGCGTTCGACAAGGCTTTTCAACTGTCATACAAATTCAAAAACAAAACAGTTTCCTTATTTGAAGTAGCCTTAACCCTTTGGAGTACGGTAAGTCTTGAGAATGGAATGCCCTTGACTATACCTTCATACAAAAGAAAATGCAGTTCACTTATATTTCAAACTGGATCCTAAAATTTCTTGGTCCCAAGCAGGAAAGCCTGATGTGACTCGGCTAATAAAAATGCTATGATAAATTTCTATACGAAGTTATTTACTTTCATCAAAATTATTTTTATAATATTGTAGATTGAACTGAAACCAACTCTTTTAGAAGATTTTCCAGGTAAGATGCTCCAAACATTACCCTGAATATCCTTTTAAACCTTAATTCCTTTTCTGAAATATATTAGCAGCACTTACTTAGGTACCTACTGCTAATATATTACAGAAAAAGGTCGTATGGACAGAGAAAATGTTAGCTGGTAATTACCACGAAGTAATTTGTAAGACGATCGGTACAAAGGAGAAGGGAGAAATTAGATCTGGATGGAGAAGAATTTTGGCAACTTAGGATAAGCCTATTTCCAACGATCTTTCTTAGTGAGGGGGTTTTAGGCCATATTCACCTAGGCTGCTAAATGTGAAACTCAGAAAACATTTAATAATTCTATTTCACTTTAGTTTTATAACGCATAACATTTAAATTTTTATTTATAAAATGCAATTAACTTTTTAAATTTACGGGTACGTGGTAGAATTTGAACCTAGACTATCGTGGAGCTGGAGATGGAAATTCAAACCAGTAAACTATCACAGGTTTTTGATGGTGATTACCAATACTAACTCACATGCCTCAAAGTAAATCATTGATCGACATACATATAAATATAGTAAATTATTGGGAACACTATTAGCTCGTTCTACACACAAATTGACTTGAGCAATTATGTACGTTGCTAGTAAACATAGATCCGTTGGACCAGTGTGTATGTAATTCGATTAGAACTAAGTTTCAAATGCAGTTAGTAAGGGATAGGTAATTTGCATAGCTGTCTCATGTTTACCATTGGAATTAGTATTGTGTTTACTTTGTCTCAATAAGACATTTATCTTCTATTAGTGTTTCGTAGTATACATATAGATATAAGAAAGATGCTTTTTAAAAGAGATTGAGTGTAAATGTGAGCAATGCTCTGATGGTATGGATTTAAAGAAAGAAAAGATGATAAAAGAAACAAAACAGATATACAATGTGAGTATTGATTGATGGCTGTAGATACCGAGGGAGACCAAGACAAGAAAGTCTTAACCAAATAGATCAAATTTTGGCTGATGAAGGAGACATGCATCTTCGAACCCGGTGCATAGGTATGAGGTATATGATGAATGCAATGCTTCTGCATACCTCGTATTAATTATCATGATGTTTCATTTGCTTCTTTGCGTTGGAATAGCCTTGACCGGCTTTGAGGCTCATGACTCAGCGGCATATTTAATGCATTGGCCCTATATTTTTTGACCTATATTTCGCGGATACACCAGAGAAAAGTGGTACAAAAGGTGATTTAGTAGCCAACCGTACGATTACTGGACTCCTGATTAATGTCGGTAATATGTTAGCTACTATAGATAGCCAGTTCGAATTGACGTAAGTATCATTTCTATAAGATATTAGAGCAATGAGAAATATATTATACTTATATTTTATGTAGTATTTTATGAAAAGACTATATCAATATTTACTTGATCAATAGATAATGGACCAAAATTTTAAAATACGACACGTTTCGCAGAGTCAATAAGAGTAACACTTGACTTGTTTCGAGGATTTAACCATTTTATCGAGATCTACTCCCATAATTGAAGAAAAGTGTTCTAATACGCATCCTGATTTTAATACATTCGACATTTAAAAATTCACATTCAAGTCCAATCATACGGTGGACAAATGAAACACGTGGTAAATGGACGTAATGAATCAATATCCAATATTTGATCTCTTCGAGAACATTCGTGAACGTTAAATCAATCGTTGCAATTCTACCTGTGTCGAGTGCGAAAGTAAAATCTATTAATGGAAGCATTTATTCTTTTACTCGTTGATTACCATAATTTCCTCAAATACCTACTCTCAAATCGCACACGATTAATATTTGTGTTTTGAGACGTCCCGTTGTTTCACAAACAATATTAATAAATGAACGGATAACATATTGCTTTTAATAACTATTCCTATAGGCGGAGTTGGGATATACTCTGTATTTTAGTGTGCGGTCTGCGCCCATCGAAGTATACCTTATCTTACATGAAGTGAAATGTCAAGCAGTTCACATCATATTGGTAACATGCTTCATTCATTGTGAAGGTTTTCGAAAGCAGTTTTAAAAATTCAAAAACGTTAGCCAATCTTACATTAGAGATTTAAAGTGGGATTTTGGAACAATATGCAGGCCCAGCTATGGTGGTTTGCTGATAGAAACAAAACACTATTGTAGTACCGAAAAATGTTCAGACGTTTCATCTCCAGTAGGTCTATTTCAATAAAACTCTTGACCTGATCTCTCGAACCGGTTGATTGATCAAGGTAAGCCGAAAGCCAGCCGATTAATTGCTGTACCGTGACCGTAGCCGCACGTCCAATCACACTGAGGTCTGTCCGCACTATCAATTACTCTCGACCCGCTCACACTGTAGTGGAGCCACGATCGAATTAATGTTCCTACGCAAGAAACACAAAATGTGGATCTTATTTTAACAATCCACGTACGTGACGTCCAATCCTCCGACCCAGTTCAATCCAATCCAATCTATCAACGCTGTGCCCTCACTCCATATGGTTATAGTATATTTTATTCTATAGGAACTCGGACTACATGAATGTAAAAGAAAAAAACACTTCTAAAACGTGAACGGTGCGTGTAAATATGGATGACGGTACACGGTTTCAGTCGGCCAACTTTACACTGGTGTGGATATGGATTTACCCGTGATAAGAGTTTGGCGAATATTTCACCACAATACTGGCTGGTATTATTTCACTCTATTTCTCTGATATGTGAGTGACTAAACCTGTTTAGAAGAGTAGTGGGCACTATGAAAGATGATGATTGTATCGCGGTTTTAACCACGATTATCTTATTTACAGACCACTGCATGAACGTATTATTAACAAATATTTTGATTGCTTTAAACGTTAAATCATTTTTTTCTTCTTTCCTTTTCTAAGTCGCCGTTACTTCTTTTGTTTCATCGTACTATAAAACGCTACAGTGACATTGAAAAAAAAAACAAAAATCTAATTAATAATATCCAACTTCAATACGTTGTAATTTTCAAAATGGTTAACTAACCAAAGCTAGTTAAGAGAAAACGTGTCAATTATTAATTCGCTTGCCTCTTAACCTTCGCGCGTATGAGTGTGCCCTTTCAACCGAGTAATTGCTGGCTTGCGTTAAGGGCACTTTACATTTGAAAAGAATTTGAATATTGCTGAGCAGGCAAACATCATTTTACCTCTTGTAATTGTGATTACGACGAAATTTAAAGCTGAAAATAAAGAAATTCGAACCAAATGCTAAATCAATCGAAAGCCAATTATCTAAATATATTAAAGGGTATAGTGGATTATTGAAATGTATCTAAACGTACGAGGGGTAGGTAGAGGGTAGCACTCCCCTGAGTCCTAACTAATAAAAGGCATCCACACCTTTCAAAACGTATTCATTCAAGCGTATGTGACACTCGGGTTTTTTTATATGAGCGGTTCTCTTTCCAAATCGGATAAGTCCATAAAACCTTAATCTAGGCCTTAGCTTTTATCTAGACCTATAAGTGCGCACTTTCGGGCTCGAGTGCTTCTCAGTTTTATTTTACCATTCAGCCAAACCTTGACTCAGTTAAGGATATCACTTCGACTGCTATAAAAAAAACATCGTGATTTGTTTCACTTCGAAACACAGAACACAAAGTGATGGCTATTCAATCAACCGCCGTTTTTTTGTCAGATGTTTTTTACGTCACAGTTTTACTACCTCGATTTTATATCTTACAGCGTTCTAATCTTTATCTTTACATAATATAAAACAGTAACGCTTTTCCCTTTGACCGCTTTAATCTTTTAAACTA
>DWQT01004281.1:0-11432 GCA_018244895.1 Myscelus amystis hages
TGCTGTTATAAGGCAGAAATAGGTGTGACGGTGGTGCCGCCGGAGTCGAGCCACAGAGGGTTCTACCACCAATAAGCAATCCTATGCAAAGCCGCGTGCAACAACTAGGTTGTCTATTGCAATCAAAATGCAGTAGAATCACGGACGCAACACAACACAGAGCGCTACGTAACTACACGATAAACTTGCGGATATCTTTAAATTAACACATAATTCAAGGGTACGGCTCGACTCATTCCGTACTTGGAACCGATAATGATCGTTTTTACCGTTTTCCTATCGACTGTACCCACGTGGTTCGGTTCTCGTGACGGCATGACTGTACCTCTTTGTGCATTGGAAAATAACTCGCGACGAATAAGGGGCTGTTGTCGCAAGTACAATTGACTTGTTAGTTGAATTCTTGGTAATAATTGAATTTATTTAATTTATAAGCTGCGCCCTTAAAGTGCAACGCTTGTTGACGTTATGCGTTCTAATGCGTATTGTTTGTGTGATTTTAACTTAGCGTTTTATTTTTGTATTCAATTTTTGCTTTTAGGTTACTCTAAAACTGTCAAGCACTAATTCACAAATCTTTTTGTCTAGTTTATGCACTGCGTATTAGGGAGTTGTGGGTTTAATTCCACATAAGGTCTTGTATGTATTATGTATTATTTTTGTTGTAAGTATATTGAGTATTTATTTTATGTGATCTTTTGTCGCAAATAAATAGGCAAAAAGGCTTTTGGCATTTGCTTGGATCTTGAACATGACCATAGCAATATGAATTCACTGTTTTTTAGTATTAATTGCTGACAGGACTGTCCTATCCTTAGTGACATCCGCTAACAAACAAAAGTCATGGTCACCCTACAGGTGGAGTGCTCCCGTTAAAATCGCATAAAACGATCTCGCTGAAACGAAATAGCATTTTACATCTCAACTTTTCTAAGAACTAAAATCATTAAACGTACACTTTAATAGCGTTTGGATTTTCCTTCATTAGTCTGATATTTACACTTGTACTTTTATGTCTTTATAAACGTAACGTAGGTACTAACAATGTCTATGACATTGTATGGGTCACTTTGACGTTGTAAATGTGAATTAAAATCAGAGAATACATTAAATAGCATTCAATGGTACCCGTATCGGTGTTGAGACTTGCGAAATTGCGTTCTGTGGGCTTAATTTAAGGTTTACATTTCAATGAGCTCACTTATTAAGTGCAGGTATTTGTGGACACATGTACGAAGCCCAACCAATACAAACATGTAACATGTAATTACATGTGAAGCGACAGTCCGCCCTGATAAGCGCGACTAAATATTTTACTTAATTTTTAAAGTCATTCCGTACGTTTGTACATTGAGCCACTAATAGCTCGAACTGATTTTGGAGTTGGCATTTACAACTTCACTATATTTTAGTATAACTTAACACTGTTTAAAAATGTAATTGTGGTATTGTGTGGATACTAATGAATTAAATATGGTTTATTTTTATTTTAATACGGTTCATTAATGTTAATTTTATTGTCGAAAATGTAATAAAAATATGTTAATCGAAATTCAACTGTTGGTTTCAAAATATAGCACATTGTAAATGCAAATGTTGTATCTCTATAGGATTTGAAACGTAAAATAAATGCAAAAAGTGAAATTATTCGTGGCATACAAATACTAAGCACATTTGAATGTTGTAATAACGTAAATTAGAACGTGGAGAAACGTAGGACGTAGATGAACGTAGAAAAACTGTTTTATTATTACTTACAACAGAACATCGATGGAATTTATTGAAATCGACCGAATCCTTTGAAGTGTTCCGAATAAATAGTATTCACGTGTAAGTAACAGCCAATAATTTTGGGATAAAACTTTGATCATTCTTTGATAGTGACATGTGAGAGAGCGTTTTATTAGATCTCGGTACATCGAAGAGGATTTTTTTTTCTCATCTCATTGTAATTTACGATTCGTTTGCACATTACACTGTAATAAAACGTAATACGCAGCATAAATAAAATTTAGCAAACGAGGACAAAAATAACCCTCACCTGCATTTCGGGGTTAAATTTGCCTTATATTTAATTGCAGATTTTTCGTGTATAGATATTCGGTATTAGTGTCTATGGATTTATTGGTTATGGTCTATGACTTTGGGCGTATCTATGGCGTTTACAGAACGAATTGCAGACAATTTCATTTTGCTATTTGTTTTTTTTATTTATATACTTATATGTATTATTATTATTATTATATGCAAGTCGATATAGATTTCTCATACATACAAAAATATAAATATAACCTCTTATTACCTAATGTGCTGTACATTAGTTTAAAACAAACCGTCAATTGCGCGAATTCTACAAGCAGTTACCAATAGGAAAGGGAAAAAAAACCATTTTCCTCTCCTTTAGTACATTTTAAAGTAATCGCTGTTCACAGAAACATTAAACGCGCCTCAATTGCACATGCATCGCATGCCGTATGCTAATTTAGCGCGGCCTCCCAGCCATATAATTATTTTCTGCTTAGTAAAATTGCCCTATCAATACGCCACTAGTTTTTCCTAACTCGGCGCCAGCCGCTATCGGTGACGCGTTGAGCTATTAAAGGACGCAAGTACCCGACTAGTTATGATAAACACTGATAATCTCATTCTAGACCAACGCCTCAAGTGCACGCGCGTTTCTTTCTTCCATCTGTGGAATTCTGTCGTTACAACCTGGCCGCTTTGTTGCTTCGTTTTTTTTTTAATTTGTTTCCGAACGCATTCTATTTTTGAAAGCGAAGCGCGCGCCGCGTACTGTCAATTTCGTATTTGGAATTCCAATTGCATGTCCGTGTTCGAGTTCGAATTTGAATTTGAATTTGGAATTGCCGATAGTGATGTGCGTTTTATCGACGTGTAAATTAGACCGCGCGATGTTATTTTTATGGCTACAATACCGTTATTAAATAATTCGTGTTACCCGTTCCGTATGCACCGGATCGGCGCGGCAACAGGTGTTTGTTTTCAACGATAAAATTTATAATCTGGTAGCCGGGTTCATAGAGCGTACGTGCTCGGGCCGCTTGTAAAATTGTGTAACAGTTAGAAAAAATGATTCGTTATAATGTGATAATTTGATACTAACGATCGTGGAAGCGATTGAGAATGTAGTACTATGATTCAGTGTGTGTGCACTTGTGTGTGAGATGCGCAGGCGCGTGTCGAATCGATTTTTGTGTGTTTAGTGATCGTTAGTGCATCGAGTGGCGATGAGTGTTCCTAATTTGAGCGCTGATCAAATTACAGGTACCGATTAGATTTTTATGCTCTTATTTTTTGTAACAGAACTGATTCATTTTTCGTGTTGATTTATATGAATCGGTTTATACACGATTTATAGTTAAATACCGGAGTCATTAAAAGCGTACGTGCGCCCTTTTTAAAATTCAGTTACAAGTGAAATTATAAAGAAAAAATGAATGAATAATACAAATCGTAAATTCGTTTCCGTATGTATTTCAAGTAATTATATGTAGTATCGAATATTCTCACTGGAATTCACCACGGTTTATCTGATTTCTCCGAATGACGGCAGCGGAATCTTAGAGCCGGAAAACCCAAGATGCCCATTTCGGAATAACCAAGTCTAATTTAAACGTTCAAAACCAAAGAAATAAAAGTGTAGAGTTTTAACCGGAAAATATCTAGAAAAAAATCTTTATCGACTACTTGAATATCTCATTAACAATGTAAGGATCTCAAGTGTCTTGAGTACCTACAATTATCACAAATATGTAGGTGTTCTTTAAATTGTAAGTAAATAGATTGTGTTGTTGTGTATATTATAAAAATGAATATTTATTATTTCTGAACGTTAAAACGTTTAAGTATTAATAGTTTTAAAGGAAATCAAGGTAAGGAAAAAATATATATTCTCAATGTATTATATTGCTTGTAAGTATGTGATGTATTATTTTCTCACAATACAAACTCTCAGAACGATTAGAGGGGATTTAGGTTGAGTAAAATGTTTATGAAATTGAATGTTTATGAAGGAGACAAACATAATAAAATACTAAAGTTACCAATTGTGTGTAAAAATGTTCCATGTTGACCTCAAAATATCACATTATTGATTTCTGCTTAAAGATAAATAATGTTGGAGTTTTAAAGAGATTTTAAAATTCTTTGTCACTAAGAACCTTATTTAATTGGTCACTTCATGAAATACCACACAGTATTTATAAGTATTTATAAGCAATCAATTAGCAAGTCTTATTAAAGTCTAAAATCATTAGTATTATACCTACAAAATAAAGTAAACTGTAACAGAATGTATTGATTTTTGAAATTGGAACATTTTTTCTCTTATTAGCTGCTTGTTACCTAATCAATTTTTATATATAATATTGTTATTGGAAACTGTTATAGCGTTATTTAATTTATTGGATAAAACAGCAAAAGTAATACATAAGGCAGAAGTAATAAATAATTCATAGGCAACTTAATTTTCTTTAATTATAAATACGATACGATGAAAAAAATTTTTTTTTTACTTTTTTAAAGTAAAAAAAAATGCTTTTATACGCAAACGTAAACGTTTAATACAAAAACAATATTAAAAAAAATGAAAACTTATAATTTTCCTGTTTCAAATCTCAGTTCATTTCTCGACGAGACAAACGAGTATTTTGGTGCGTCAAATCTATCTTATCACTACAGTGACATTAGTAGTAGAGTCTAAAAATACGGAATACTAAATTAGCTCCTACGTCCATTGTATTAGTGGTTGTTTTATAGTGTATCCTTTTTATCCTCGCGTCCACCATTTAAAAACACTTGTCCGATTGTGGAGTGGACTATTGACATTGTTTGATAAAGTAATGTGACACGTGACTGAGAACATGTAGACGAGGTTACGACGCGAACGTATATGTCCCAGCAGTGGGCATCTGTGGGCTAAAACACAAGGGCTAAACTAAAACAAAAGAGCTCTTTACTTCAAGTAGTGTACAGAAACAGAAAATTAAAAAAAAAAAATAAACAAAATATGTTTATGTCATTTAAGCGTTTATGTATAACCAACAGTAACAAAACCTAGTGTCTAAACTGAACGCCACTGCGCTTGCGCACTCATGCAGTTATTATTATAGAAAATTTTAAAAAAGAACCCGAAATTTGTAAATGAAAAAGTCTTTAGTTTCTGTATTCTTGGCCTTCGAGTTCATCGTAAACAAAAAAAGAACGTTATTCAAAAATTCCGCAAATAATTCTCGATATGTTGAAACAAAAACACACTGATCAATGCTACCAACATTGCAACATACCCGGACAGGACTGCCAACAGTCGGTATAGAAACAAATAAACAATTGGCTCCGCCAAAATTTGCTAACCATCTGCATGAGTATCATGATGATAAATAAAACAATATTCGATGTAAAGTTTGTTATTTCTCAAGAGCAGTCACTTCGCTTGTTAATGCCTGTCAAATAAATGACTTATTAATTGATTAACGGCCTTGAATGATTGCAAATTGCAAGCGACCAGGCAAGTTAGGCAAGCGTTGTTCTTGGGTTTATTATGGAAATAAATGAAAAAAAAATGATATACATAACCATCACGCCAGGTCTCTAACGGGGTAGGCAGAAAGCACCGAGTGTCAAATATCTCTGTCCTTACAAACCTGTCGTGCTTCATCCACATCCATCACTCTCTTCATGCTATGCATTCTCATGCTAATGCATTCTTAATGAAAAAATCATTGTTATGTGGTTTCCAAACTCTGTGGCTCTATAGCGCCGTGGTTTAGATTTCTTACTAGATCTGGAATTCAAATCTAAACACGCAGCTTTAACTTTGCGTATTTAATTTTTGTCAATGTATAGCTATATGCATAATGTGAAAAGACGTATGAACTCTGCCAATGCACATTTGGTTAATGTGGCAGACGATAGTCTTAAGACTCACATAACGAGGAGTTGAAAGCAATGATGATGTGGACAAATAGTACAATACAATTTTTAAAAAAATTAAGAAAAAAATCTATTAAAAATATAACGGTTTGTTTATAGATTTTTTTAAGGTAACGAAGACGAATCGTCGTTAACAGCTTGTAGTCGCATTTAATCAAATCGAAGGGAAACCGGTGTTTTACGATTTGAGCCAAACTAAAACATTGACATGGTAATTTATTATTCAACCTGACTTAAAACGGAATACATAATTGATACTGCACACTAACATCGGACGATTAGGGAGTTAAATTAAGTGGACATCAATATTCATTTAATCGATATATCACAGCTATCACATGTAAGTGTGTAGGCGGCTTTAGAGACGAGTGGACTGAATGAAAAATTACTTGAACGCACTTCGAAACTGAATAAAACGGAGTTGTACTACTAAAATTAAATTGAAAACTACAAATGTATGGATAAGTCGTGAGAAATACGCAGATAAAGAGATAGGTAGATAACTTGGATGATGAGGATAGATGATGCGTATATCGAATGGAAAATTGTACATAAAACACACAGCAAAAGTGGGGACAAAAAAGGAAAGATCGAAAGATTAAAATATTTTTTTTACAATCTAATATAATGTCCTTTCTCTAGTACTATAGTTCTTTCAATAGAACAGTCCTCTCAATAGTACAATACTGTAATTATGTATTTAGATTAATATGGATATCGCATAATCTTGCAAAGAATATTATAATGATTTAAGTTTATCGTGAGTTACGTCACCTGGTACAAAATAAAATAGCAATTTAATTTCAGTTGAAAAACGCGTTTTTGTCTACTTTTCAAATCTTTTATCGTTTGTGAAAGCCTCCGGCAGCCAACAGGACTTTGAGAAACACTGGCCATGTGTAACTACAATTCTACATCCAACTATTTAAACGGAGACCTATTCCGCAATGAGCATCGCCGCAATGTAATACCGAATGCCGAATGCCGATGTAATGTAATACCGAATGCCGAAGTAACGTAATACCGAATGCTGAAGTAATGTAATACCGAATGCCGAAGTAATGCAATACCGAATGCCGTATCCGAGCTTTCACGAATTACGGTCACGCATCAACCTTAATACAGTTGACGCTTTTCACTCTATTATATACGCATTTGTTGATGTCAAACACACAATACCTGTGATTGGCCTCACTGTTAGAACCACAGATCGAATATCAAATAGAAATGCCTTATGCCATTTTTAATCTGTCCCATCAGCGAACCGTGAAGTTATGTGATTCGGCCGCAGCGAAATGTTATTTTTCAACGTCAAAACTAAGCTCTTTTGTTCATGTATATTTTATTGTACGCGTACGTAATAATATTGTTCATAATCAAATATTATATTGTAGGTATAGGCAACGGAGCGCGAATTACATTCGAAATTTGAATTAATGAAATACCAGTACCGTTTATTGCGCTTGGGTTTTTATCCACGCGAATAAGTGCAGACAGTTTCCAATTGATTTTTTCTATTTCGAAATGCTTCAATAACACAATACGGAGACGTGTTCGTATAGAACGTCGCAAACGGGACATTATTGCGTGTCTACTTGCTACTAACTCTGATTAAAACCGCTTCGAAACTTAACCAGTTCTCATAGAGCCTTGGACTCGCTCCCAATAGTACTGCGTTGAAGGGTTCGAGTGGTCAAAGAGATTGGATGGTCGTATTATTAATATTTATTAGAGAAAGCAACTTTGTTTTTTGGGCATTGTTTACTTTAGGCCCTTTTCTGGTTTCGTTGCGGCTTGCACGAATTGTACGGGAATTTTAATGAGTTCGCTTGAACTCTTTGCTCTTTTTAGGCTATTACACACGAGCCGTAATATCCGTTAGTTGTACTTGAAAATGGAAAAAAGCGCTTGTGTATTTGACCTGATTATACGGCTTAGTATTATAAGTAGCGACTGGTTTTGCAATGTGGACTCTTTATCCTGTATCTCGACTCTATTTGATATAAAAAACAACGTTTTTACAAATTTTAACTTAGGACTTATTGAATACCACGTCAGAAGACTGCATAACCAATTACTATCAAGCGATTTTTTATTGTACTATGTTTTATTTTATTGTACTACGTTTTATTTTATTGTACTACGTTTTATTTTATTGTACTACGTTTTTTTTTATTGTACTACGTTTTATTTTATTGTACTAAGTTTTATTTTATTGTACTGCGAATTTTTTTATTGTACTATGATTTTTTTCACAGTACAATTTTTTTTTTTGTACTACTATTTTTGTTTCATGCCATTGCATTGTCAATAATATATTAAGTAACAAAAACTTAGTAAGTAGTAGGTCAAGCTAATAAATGCTTAAAAATGTCCCAAACCTTGTTGAGATCACATTGAAATACATGAAAGTGTTAACATTTGAACACTGGGCATATTAGCCGCATGATTCATCATTCTTATCAACACCTCAAGTGAATCACGTTTCTACGAGTACTCAGTTCTGATAACAGATACATTACCTGTGTTGTTATCTTTACTATTTCCTATTTATTGTTTACTAGCACATACGTACAGTCACGCTTGTTACTTATAGGGTTAGGCAGAGTTAAAGTTTTCGGCTGTGGTATGGCGAAGTATATTATACTACCCATACTTTTCAAAGCTGCCCAAGTGTTGTGTAGAAGACTAAAAACGATTATAAAGTTTTAGTACATTAAGATAATGGTCCTTGTTCATTCTTGTTGTAATATTACAAAACCATGTCTAATTGGTATGTGTCATTGCCTCAGACTGTCAGTTGTTTTCATAACCTCTTATTTATTTTGAAGTTCCAAAATACGAAATTTATGTTTCAATAAGCCATTTAGCTACTACACAAATTGATGGAATGTGAAAATAAAAATGAGGTATAGTTGTTTTAAAAAGACTTAGTTATATGCCAATGTATTTATCTGTCCACACACTTCACAAACTGTTAAAATACTTAAACAAATGAATATCCAGCGAATGCATTCACACCCTTATCCGAGTAGATTAGGTTCGCCGCAATTGACAGACAGATTTTTAACCTTCTCAACCTTCAATGCCTTTTTCAAGTTTGGGATCCAATTTATTATCGTCCACTGTATTTTTCAACTTGCAACTCGGTTCGTTGACCCCTGCTCATTTGACGTTCGGTTTTACTGACTTTGACAAATTGAACACGTGCCGCGTTTTATATTAATTAGTCGTGTAATGAACATTGACGATCGTTATTACGTGCTCGTCGTAACTGCAGGTCGCGGGTTCGATTCCAGCCCAGCACAAACATTTCTGTGATGAGCAAATTTGTTTTATTGTGTTGGGTGTAATAAAAATATCTATTTAACTTTGTATAGGTATATGTCAATGAAAGAAAAAGACATTGACACAAATATTTGATAAAGACAGACATTGGCACAAATATGGGTTCCATTAAAGATGTTACAGAGTTGTTAATTCAATCCATATTTTGCCTTTTAACGACGTACAAATTTACGAAATGCAATTAAAATAATTGTTTATTGTGAACTAATTATTATAATATAATTAACTTACGGACCTTATGTCGTACTATAATATAATAAGCTGTCCAGTTGAGTTGCATTTCAGCATTTCTAAATTGGAATCAGACAGTCGTATGTAAAATCCCCGCCGGGGGGGGGGGCTTCCATCCAACCCCCCCCCCCTCGCCTCACCCCTACTCAACCCCTCCACCAACAAGAACAACACCAAACTCCTCCTGCAAGATTCAAGAGTTGCAAGTTCCATCGAAGTCGATGGAGTTTCTTTAGCTTTACAACAGCATGAATTATGTTAATACATGTTTGTTTGTTGTTTGTTGCAGAGATCGAAGCGGCGGAGGCCTGCAAATGGCTGCGGGCCGCCGGGTTCCCGCAGTACGCGCAGATGTACGAAGGTATGATATGTATAACTTGAAGCATTCACCATGTCTAATGTACATACGATAGTAACCACATACTCGTATATTAACCCAAAATCAACTTAACACGTAAAGTTGTAATAGTTTTGAAAGATAAATTTCACTTCAACGGAATTATTATTCAGGAAATCGGCTAATAGACTTCTGATAATTATGGCAGAGAAATTATTTAAAAAAAAATTAAAATGTTTACTTCCGAATTTGCTGTCAATTAGTTATTAGCTGTCTACTCGCTATAGCTCAATATCTGCCTAAATGGGATCAAATGCTCGTAGATTCTATCTTAAAACCTTAAATAAGTAACTTAACAATACCAATTCCAAATTACTGCACAAATATTTGCCGAAACACTCTGAAATTTATCTATATTAACATTATCTAGTATACAAATAACTATTATCCAATTTGAGTCTAAATATAACGTGTACGTTTTTAATCTGTGACATTTTTGCTAAAACGAACATAGTGCTTACAAGAATTTGTGACGGTCCCGACCTGTCCCACTGAATCTATTAATCATACTTACCGCTTAGTACGTTTGTCCTACATATACAGGGTGCTTTTAATATTCATTACGGACACATTCGAAACTGGCTGTCGTTGGCGAGACGACTAACATTTTTATTAAGAACTGACCTGAAATACAATTAGACCGAAACACGCGACGTGCTAGGATTTTGCCCAGCAGTGGGACACAATATAAGAGAGAGACTATTAATAAATTCTTGACAGTCTGACATAACACACAAGCTAATAAATAAAATGGATAGAGTTACTGTACTATAAATAAAAGCAATACTATGTCATTTGGTTATTTTTCCTTTTTCCCCGTTTGCATACCTATATAAAATCACGCCTACTTTCCATGGGAGTAGGCAGAGACTCAGTGCTTACATACTTCGCGTTTTTTACGTGCATCAAAATCGTCCCTAGTCTTTTCCGTTTAATATAATTATTAAA
This sequence comes from Myscelus amystis hages, assembly GCA_018244895.1. Lineage (NCBI taxonomy): Eukaryota > Metazoa > Arthropoda > Insecta > Lepidoptera > Hesperiidae > Myscelus > Myscelus amystis. Next base: position 10,877 of record DWQT01004281.1, read on the forward strand.
ATACAATTACTTGTGCACCTTAATTAATCCATTGTTCTATTATGATCTGCACTCTTGGGGAATCTTGTAGATGTTGGTCAATATCAAAATATCAACTTATATTACAACCCCATATATTAATCCAAGTATGTTTGTTTGTGATGAGTGGAAAAAGAGAAAAAATAATTATTAAAGAATTCGAAGTACCTAACATTCATTCGATGTTTATTTTATTAAAACACAAAACTATTTTGGAAAATTCTATTAGTGCTTCTTTTACTATAAGTGCTTAATATGTAAGAAATATCACTACATATTGCTAATCCATCTGTTCGCCAAAATGAACAGCCTGTAGAATGAGGCCGGTAACAAAGTTCAGCTGCGGAGATGAATCCAAATCCTTCTCAATTGACCGCTATTCTTAGTTAAGTGCCCACAGAGTTGTATGGATACGGCTATTAGTGAAACAAACATTCCCACTAGCTGTCCCCGCAAACGTAGCTTTGCCATATAAATGATTTTGCCGTTGTCGCAATATTTTTTATTGCAGCTCCTCTCCTATTCATCTTAGCGTGAT